>JASDQU010014554.1:91006-104984 GCA_032191745.1 Picea mariana | reverse complement strand
CTCTCTCAAGCTCCCTATTCTAAACTTCCTAATCCCTCTGAAATCTGATACAAAAGATCTCCTTACAAAAGAGGGGCTCTACGGGCTTATCCTCTCTTCACCTAAACTCATCTATTACATTGAAGTTTCTTAAATGGCCATATAGTCTAAATTGAATCTAGAGCCATGAACCTGTCATCCATTCAAGGCAACCTTGTATTTTGCTTGTACAAAGACATGGCTTGGTTTTCACTCAACCTTTAAGCATTAATCCATATAGGATTATATTTCAAATTTAAAAATGGGAGGGTTGGTGACTCTCCCTCTCTTGAATGTGCGTTGATCTGTTGGAATGATGGCACGCTGCTGAGGTGGAGTGATGCTCTTGCATCAAACCATGAAGAATAAAATGGTTCTATGCATGGATTGAAATGAAAAAGAGATGGTTCCTGACAGAAATCCATCTCAAGTGGCATGGATCCAAGACTGACATTCCTAGAGATTGGAAGCATCACTTGAAATTATGATGGTAAATTTAAATTATTAATGATTACTGTTGACCCAAAATTTTTCTCTTGGCTCAACATGGTGTTTTACACTGTCATTGCTCCACAAATGTCCCTTGGTGCTATGGTTCTAGCTAGAGACATTGGTAGGGGTCATAGTTACTATGGCCTCTGCCCTTGAAATAGTATCAATTATCTACCTTCATAGGGTTGTGAACCCTCTCACATGATAATTCCTCATGTCAACACTATTCAGTTCAGATTTATGAGCTAAGCACACAATTTGTAAGAATTTTAATGCTGGCCCCTTTCGCCTGTCACTAGGAGGGTCCCTTGGGGACGGGGTCCTTTTGCAAAGGGTAAGATGAAGTATTTTCACAATTTTGGGAATACAATGCTTCCATATTTTATGGACTGGGACACTATTTCCAAGAGTTATCATGGGCTAGATTCAGAGTCTGTATGACCCTGTATGGAGGAAACAAAGTTAGCGTCACCAAAATGGTCAAAACCAATAGCAGTGACTTCCTGGTATGATTCTTTTCAAATTCCTATTTCAAAAGGAAAATAAAATCTAGACATGGTGTAGGAAAGTGTGATACATTTCAATGGTATATCCCGTTCTTGGTTTTGACCCCTGGTTGGTAAGAACGAGCTTTCGCAAGTTCATGACCAATTTCGGACACCAGATTGGTTGCACTAATTCAGGGTTTAAAAAATTGTTGGTAAAAAGTTTTAAATCAGATATTCAATGATTCCACACTGTAATAGACTCGAATACCTTTCCTACGACTCCTGATTTCCCTCATTCTGACCTCGAATGGCCCGGTTAGAGCTGTCACAAGTTGGTCAATTATTTCAGGCAAAGGGGGGCAACCAGCGCACGTAGTAGGGTTTCATGATAGCTAAAAAAACCATTAGTGGCCCCAACACAAAAATATATGGCCACCATGTCAAATTAATTTTCGATACCTTTCCGATGGTACATCATTTTCCTCAATTGGATATCATATAACGATTTGGTGCCTTTTGCACGATTAGGTGTCATGTGGGCCCACCAAAAAGTTAGGGGTTTTAAGCAGCCATTGTTCTGGGCCAAAATTTAGAGATGAGGTGACATTATTTCAGATTGGTGACTGAATATTCTCGACGGGCTCGTCGATACATTTCCAATGACATGCCCTACATCCAATTCCGACTATGTCTCATCTGACAACCTTTTTGGGGCTACGTCAACAACAACAAGGTCAAAGTCAAACTTTGAGTTGCACAATTTTCAAGGAATATTAAAAAATATGGGAAAATTTACAAAGAATTTCAGAAATTATGGAAAATCAAGGTAAGGACACACAACCTCCCTCATGCAATTTTGGGGAATTGTTTTTATTTGAAAATTGGAAAATACAAAACCCCCCCTCTCCCCTCTCTCAAGTCATTTTGACATTTTTGCCAAGGGAAGAGGGAGCTATGCAACAAAATTCAATGGCTGAAGGAGGCTTCCTAGAAGCAGGTGTAGGTCTTCATTGAGCATCCATCCATGGTCATGCAAAAACCTTCAAACACTGAGCCAGGTAAACCCTGTCTGTCCCAATTCAAAAGGAAAAAAATACTTGCTGGTTGTGGTGAAATTTTTTCATAGTTGGGTGTTATTTCTTCCTTTAGATTGATTTCCTCGGTGTTGGTTCAGATTTCAAATTGATTGCTGGTTCATATTTCATGTTTTCTAGTTCATGTTTTCTGGTTGGTAAATTTAGTTAAATTTTATGTGTGCAAAAGATTCAAAGGGGAGGGGATTTGAACCCCTCTTGGGCACCAGGCCCAAGCATCCAAGGCTCCTTTAGAGGATTAAATTTTTGACAATGGTTGAGTATGTAGGCCTATGCATGGTCATTTTTAGGCCCTGGGATTTGAACCCCAACCCCCTCCATTTTACTTTGTTGAAAGACCCAATAAACTGCCCAGAAATCAAGAAGGAGGGGAGGGGGCTTGAACCCAAAACCTCCCTCTCCTAAACTATGGAAAAAAAACCCAAAATGTAATAAAATTTTGAAAATTAGTTTTTGGTGGTTGGCCACCCGTCCACCACCAGGGCGCCACCACCACCACCACCACCAAGTGCTACTCGACCTCCTCTCTCAAACCTTACACTACTTCACCCTTCTCTTCACTCCACGCCACTACCCTCCTCCTCATGCAAACCCTTTCCTCCATACCCTCCTCTCCCCTGCACATAGTCCCACCACCTCCTACCATATCCCATGCTACCTCTACCTGTGTGTTGCCCAACTTCCACCACCTCCTCCCTCTGCTTCCAAAAACCAAAACCTATGTTTCTCTCCTCCACGCCCCCTTTCCTCCCTCCTTCATGCAACACACTATCCTGCGCCCAACCATTTCCCTCTCACTCACCACCCTCCACCTCCTTCCTCGCACGTGCACTTGCATTCCTCCATCCCTTCCTCCAAACCCTCATCCCCCCCTTTTTAGTTTCCCTTTCCCCTCTCCCCCACTCTGCACTCTCCCCTGCCCTCCACCAACTCCTACCCTCTCCCTCCATATTCCACCACCTCCGCTCCTCCCACCATTGCGCGAGCTTTCCCTTCCTGTGTGGTTTTCTTTTAATTTTATTTTAAATTAAAGTTTAATTTTATTATATGACTTTTAAATATGTAATTCAATTTAGTTTAAATTTTGGATTTTTTTTTTAAATTTGATATATATATATATATATATATATATATATATATATATATAGTAAAAATACAATTTTTTTTTTTAAATTTATAATAAAATTACTTTTTTTTAATAAATTTTTATTTACATATTTAAAAAACTATATATTAAAAATTAAATCCCCCCCCCCCTCTAAGGGTCACTGGATCTTTTTAATTTCGTAACTTTGCCATACAGAGGCTGATTTTCTCCCATGAATAATTGAGACGACCGTGGCGAAGTCAAGAATGCATCCATAGAATTCGCCTCCACAAATTCAGCCCAAAATTTTAGTGGCATGTCCTAGAGCGACATGGACTTATTATTGGCCTGATAAGCATCTGTCGAAAGGAGGCCTAATTGGGGGCCTTCGAGGCCAAATTGGGACGGATGAAGAATACCCATTTCATCTACATGTATGCAGACCTGTAGCAGCTTGTCAATTCTACTGTCCAACCCAGAATTGTGTCCCATTTTCAAATTTTTCCCTGATCAGTCTCCCGACAGGCTCCTTCCAGTGTACCTTCACGGGGCCATATCTTACTCATCTAGAGTCGGATTTGCACCAAATGAAAGGAAGAGGAAAGGTAGTGAACAAAGATACAACATGGGAACAAGAAATAACAGTTTTTTGGCTGTTTGGTATAGGAGAAAATCCTATCAAGGTTCAGGCCCAGGGGTCCCCTCACCGAAACAAGCCCAAATCGAAGCCATGCTTCGTCCAACTCACAGGGAAACTTATAGGAACCTAAGGGGGAGTATAATTAGGTCTAAAAAGTGACTGAACAATGGGAATTTCCTTACATACAACGACCAAAGCCCAAAGGCCCCTTTCCCTCCTAAGAATCTATGCAATTTCCCCACACCTTGGGGCTTCATCCTAGTGAGTCTGACAACCATGGATGGCCTAGAATGGTCCTAAATCACCTCACCTATAATTGCAAAACATGGAAACAATCAAAGAGCCTTTGGGATGGCACAAATCCCAGGGAAAATGGTGACGTGTCATATTGACTTTGTTATTTTATGAAAAATGACTTTTTGTAATATGTAGTATCGCATGATTTTCTTTTTGGTGTGTATACATTGTAATTAAGTGGTCAGATCATATTTGATTTGATCCATTTTGGATAAGATTCCCTTTTAGGATAAGGTTACTTTTTGGTGAAAAGAAAAAAGACTTTAAGGTTGGTCCACTTGTCACTTTTCCAAAAGTGACAAGTGTCTTGTGACCTAACCCTAACCCTTCACCTCTCCTTTATATATAAGAGGGTCGGCAATGTAAAAGGGGAGGATGAATATAGTAACAAAGCTTTGCTGAAAATTTCCAAGACTCTTTGCATGTGTGATACTTGTTAGATTTTAGTTGTTGGATGTGTCACTTGTTGGTTAAGGGTTGAGGGGTAGAAGTAAATACTTGTTATGTTAGCTATCTCCAGGAGGGATTGGTTAGCTAGGTGTTTGTTTTTGCTTCATTGCATTTAAATTGCTTGCTTTCATTTCCTAACAACTTCGTTTAACTTGCTTGATGTTTTTTAGTGTAGATTTTCTGAAGTACTCAGTTGTTTTCAGCCTTAGTTAGTGGCTGGGAGTCCTAGGGACCTTTAGGAAAGCCCTCAAATAAGCCTCATAGTTGGTTGTTCATACTTTTTTGCTTCCTCTTTTCGTTCATGTAAATTTTTTTTATGTTTTCCTACCATTATTCTTGCTTCCCCAAATAGGAAAATTGGCCATTTTGATCAAATTCCCCCCACGCGACAACCATCTTAGTTGGTTGTTGTATAACTTTTATGTGCAAATTTCTGTTACATGTAATTCAATTTTTTCATATATAAATACTAAAATTTCATTGTTTGCCTGCAAGGACATAACCGACCACCTACTCTGCTTCTCCTAATCAGTTAAGGACCACCTAAAGACTTGTTTGAGGAAAAAGGGCTAGTAGGAAAACAAAGAAAACACATCAAATTTCATCGGTAAAACTACCTAATCACTCTCATATTCACTTTATTTTCACTTGCACTCATTCCAAAATTTTTGGCACACATACCCATGTTGATATGCTTTGTTTGTCAATAGTTTGAGTAGTTTACTTGTGAATTTCCATTCATAAAACCTGATCTATACTTGCGTAGATAATCATCACTATTTCTAAATTTCAAACAGTAAACTTCCAATCCCCATACAAGGGATCAATTGGGGCTTTCATGCACATGGCGACCTTGCTGCTCACAAAGAGCCTCAACCCATTCCTTTGGGTTGAATGGTGTAATCATTTACTTGTAATTAGTTAATTTTGTCATCTTTTCATTGTATATTTTTTCATTCACTAATCTACAGGTGGCTGCCCCTAAAGGGTCCATGCAAAAATCAGCAAGCTAAATGCACTCAAAAAGCCACAAAACACTTGAAAACAATTTAGGGGTCCGCCCCATACACTCAAAACAAAACTTATACTATTTAGCTACTTACATATAGATATTATTTAGCCATGACATATATGTCACATACCTATTTACTTGTTTTCTGTATAATTTTTTAGATTGATTTCAAATTCAGTGACTAGGAGGCACACTTGTGAAAACAAGACATGACCTTTCCACATGGATGGCCTGGTCTTTTATTTCAAACAATTTCAATTTTGTAGGATACAAAGAGTCAAATATAGGGAGTCTTCATCAAGAGCCCCTCAAAGTTTTCTAGTTAGTATAAATCGAGTGGTATTTCCTTAGTACCACATGGTCAAGGAGTTGAATAGCTTAGCTTGGTTGGAATACTACTTTACTTGGGTAAGCTCAGCTAAAAATCCCTTTAGGGGGTTCTTGGGCCTCTTCTTTTTTGCAGGTATCCTTCTTCCATTCAAGTGGCTTTAAGAGCCCAAAAGTGCTAGTGACGAGAAGTGGCTAATCCATGCTTCTCTAAACTGCATGGGGCACTCTTCAATCTAACCACCATGGTCTGCTAAGACTACTCTTATTATAATGGTTGGCACAGTTTCGGGATGTGTTTGTCTGATCAGGATAACCTTCAAAACAGTGAGGTGGCCAAGGCATGTGTTAATAACTAAAAGTTCACCATTAAAATACATTTAAAGTCAAACCTTTCGTTAGTCCACCTTTCACCCACAAACCAAAATTGAATTTGTAAATACTTTCCCTTATAACATAGTTGTAACAACTTGTAAAAATGATTTCCATCTCCTTTTACAACCCCCTTTTTGATTTGAAAATCTTCCGAGATCACTTCCCAGGTCACCCTGAGGGGTATAAAGCCATTCTAGGCTTGTTTCCCTATCTTAAAAGCTTCAAACACCTTGTTGTTCGCAATTTACAACCATATAAAAGGACTTGGTTGTAACTTTTAAGATCACGTTTCACCCTTTTTTTTCACTATTTCACTTGAGGCATCCATTGGTTAATTTTCCAAGACACCGATTTACCTCGAGGACCCATTCCATGCCATTTTCCAGTGCTTTAAGGAAGTGAACAACTCGTTGTTCACTTTATTTAGTTCACTGTCCAAAAAATCAGTGAGCTTATTTTCATCCTATTGTCCATAATTTTCACCCCCCAGGCCATTTTGGCCATCCATAAAGATGAGGGAGGACAAAACCTAGGGTGGGTAGTTCTAAGAAAGACTTCTTGTAAGTCTTTCACCTCTCCTTTTTCCCCTTCATTACCTCCTCATGCGAAGGACCACTTGAGGTGTGGATAGTCTCTGCCTCATTCCGAGCTATCAAAAAGGTTGTAACCAACTTCACAACCAGATAGGTCGGACCTGTCCCAACATAAATATTTTTCTTATAACATGTCCCTTTTTTTGGTGACCATACTGGGGAACTTGCAAACCTCTTAGTTTTTCTTGTATCCAAAAATTGTACTGAGCATTGGACCCAAATTCTTTGGGGTCATTTTCCCACTTGTTGACCAAATTTTGTGGTAAGGTCTTTCAGTGATCCTTTGGAATTTTCTTTGGTACTTGTTTTAGCTTAGTTCCCTCACAATTTCCGTTGCATCTAGGAGTCATAAAATACCATCAAGTTTTCCTTTCCTCTTACCTTGTCAATGTCCGATTCTACCTGTTCGAACTCACATGAGAAGTTATAAATATGTCATTCTTTACCTTCCACTTCGAGAAGAATGAAAACAAATCTTTTTTTCTAGTTGGGTTAATCTAACTCGTTTTAGAAAGAGTAATATTGTTGGTGTGATACATCTCTTGTACTCAAATTACTTAGTTTATCCCCTTACAAGCTGGCAGGGCAGAAGTATCCTAAGACTATGGAAACAATGTTCCCCAGGAATACAAGAAGTCAAAGTTCACGAAATAAAAAAAAAGTAGTGAGACACATACACCTGGGAAACCAGGGAAACGCGTTACACTTTCCGTGAAAGATGAGTCACCCTCTTCCTCTTCTCCTATTCAATTCCCCTTACTAAATAAATATTTAGTCAATCCAACAACAGTTACTAATCCTCAGGTTGTTCCTTCCATTGTTCCAACAACTGTTGTTGTTCCTCCCATAGTTGTTCTGATGGGAATGCCATGAAAAACTGAGACTCCTTTGAGGTTGACCTGACCTCTTCATGAAATACCTTCATATTCCCCAAACAAGCTTCTAAGTTTAGCAACAGTGATATGTTGAATGCCGAGGAACATATACACAACTTATATGATGCATTAGCACATATGGACATAACAATTCCTGATGTCATAATTAGAATTTTTGTAAGAACCTTTGAGGGTGAAGCAACGAGATGGTATCACTTGATTCCCAATGATAGTATCCCAGTTTGGGACACTATGATCCAAGAATTCAAGAGACATTTCCAAGGGAAGGATGATGTGTCGTCTCTACTCAGGGATTTCACAACCATCTCCATCCATGAGGGGGAGAAAATTCAGAATTTTAATCAATGCTTTACCTCGACCTTGAATAGGATCCAAACTACTTCCCAACCATATGGGAACAATTTGTTCCATTACTACATGACCACTACGAATCTGAATGTAAAGTATATATTGAAAGATAAATCAATACAAACTTCAGATGCGACAAACAGTAGCGCCCTGTAAATTGAAAGAAACATCAAGGAATCCGGTATGATTCCTTCACCTTTAGAGTAGCCTCATTTTAACGAGAGGCCTACGAATGAGGTAACTCGAAACGTGGGTCCTCGGTATGAACCTCAACCTGCCCAAAATTTGAGGATTGAAGAAAGGGAAAGTTCTGAAACACTTAAGTTGTTAATGAACATGAACAACCAAATACTTTCCCATAATCGAAAGGTGAATGACTTGCAGTTTACTGCTCCTACAAGTCCAAGGCCTCCTTTTCCTCCTACTCCTCCTCCTAGGAAACATGTTGCTGAAGTGGATTGGTGCCACTTTTTCCAATACTTCTATGATCTTGAGTATTGTTACTCGTATACACGTCACCTAGAATTGTCTAAAACTAACAAAGACCCTCTACCTCCAGTAAAAACAAGCTTGCTTCCACTTCCCAAAATGACCAAGCTAACATGGAAGACTTTATTCCCTACGATGATGATCCTCTTGCTTTCAAAAGCTTTGTTGTAGAAACTAGGAATCAAACCCCTGAAACCACTCTGCAAGGGGTGGAAGGGACCAAAATAGATCCCAAGGAAAATAAAAAAGGAAAACTTCATGTGAATGGTAGGTTACCTTCCCCTCCAAGGAACATGGTTTCGTGGACTCCAAAGAAGGTAAAATTGCCTAATAGTCCATCACTTTTCCTCCCAACACCGATACTTTATAACATTGTTGAAGATATAGCAAAGGTCCCCACCCACATGACATTATTATATTCTCTTAGAACACCTGCTCAGTTTGAAAAACTTTCACGTGTTCTACAAGCACCTCCTACTCCACAAATGGAACAAAGAGTTCCTCTTTCCTAAGAGTCCTCTTCTCAACCTAAGAAAGAATATGATGTTATTGATTTAGACCCTGGGGTTCCTCCTTTCTATATATCAGTTTTGATTTTTGTTTTTATGCTCCATAACTGTGTCGCTGACATAGGAGAAGGGCACAATGTCATGCCCCTTCGAGTCATGAGAAGACCGGGTCTTGAATTCACAATCCCATGTAAATATATGTTAGCTTTGGATTCAAGGACTATAGAAAGCATTGGTTACATCAAGGACTTATCCGTTACTTTCAACCAAGCTTCAGATGTGAGAATTGTCATAAACGTGATTATAGAAGATATACTTGAAGCATATGGCATTCTTTTAGGGAGAGATTGTTCCACCAAAGTCAAAAAGGGTTATTATTTCATGGAAGGAACCCACTTCACCTTTCCTCATAAAGGCGTTGAAGTTGTCATTAGGAGGGAACCAAAATACTGAGAGCAGGTTGTACCTTCTTCCTACAATACAAAACATGTGTATTTTCAAGATACAGGGATGGGTACATACACTGTGTTATTTGAGGAAGATGCACATGTCCCTCCTTTTGAGTTGGAAGAAATGATGTGGAGTATTGATTTTGATGGTGCTAAATCCAAGCACGGATCTGGGGTTGGGGTCCTTTTGTGTGATCCCAAGGGGAAGGCAATCCCTTTATCTTTTCGATTAGAATTCCCTAACACTAATAATATGGATGAATATGAAGCCTTAGTTCAAGGCCTCCAAAAATACTTAGACTTAGGAATACACCATTTGTTGGTAAGTGGGGATTCTGAATTGGTTGTGAATCAAATCAGAGATAAATATGAATTTCATAACCCACGCCTCAAAAAATACCACCGAGGGGCTAATGAAATTATTGAGAAGTTCTTATCTTTCAAAATTCAAGCCATACCTAGGGCTGCAAACCATGTAGCTGATACTTTGGCCTTGGATGGTTCTTTCTTCTCTTCGGATTTCATAATTTCTATCAAAGATATAAAGGTCCAAATTTTACATAGACTTGTGTTACCTGATAATGTTGAATCTTGGAAAGTTTTTGATACTGACGAACAAATTTGTATATTCCTTCAAAACAAGGAGGAACTCAAAGATTTACATATTAGCCATGAGTTGGAAGAGGAAACCAGGGACATAATCCAATTGAAGACAAATAATATTCCCCCTGGTTTGTCTATACTAGAATCCATGTTTGATTCCAATGATGCCACTACTTCTGCACCTAGTATTGATAGTGAATTTGTTAGGAAGGTGTGAGAAACCATCCCTATAAGCCTGGGAACTGAGAAAGATCCAAAACTAGTTTATATAGGGTCACAGTGTTCCCCTTCTGAGATCGCTCAATTCACAAAACTCTTGACAAAGTTCAAGGATGCTTTTGCTTGGTCCTACGAGGATCTCAAGGTTTTCAATATGCAGAAGATAGTCCATGCCATACCCATAATTCCTGATTGGAAACCTTATAGGCAGAGACAAAAAAATAACAACCATGCTTTGGAACAAATGATTAAAGTTGAATTAGACAATATGGAAGCATCCAGGGTCATATACCATGTTCGTTACTCATAATGGGTATCTAATTTGGTTCCCGTTAGGAAGAAAACCGGTGATATTCATTTGTGTGTCGAATTTCGACATTTGAATAGGGTGTCCCTAAAAGACAACCACCCCGCCCCACCAATGGAAGAGATCCTCCAACAAGTCTCTAGGTATCAAATGATGTCCCTTTTAGATGGTTTCTTATGTTATAATCAGATAGCCCTCAAGCCTTATGATAGTCACAAAACTACCTTCACAATTCATTGGGGCACATATGCATATAACAAGATGCCTTTTGGATTGATTAATGCTAGGAATAACTTTCAATGTGCCATGGCCATTGCTTTCAAAGGCTTATTGGGTAATATGATTGTTGTCTACTTCGACGATCTCACAGTCTTTTCTAAAGAACAAAATAGTCATTTTGATCACCTCAGGCAAGTTCTTCTTAGATGCTGTAATTTTGGCATATCTTTAAATCCTAAGAATACCATTTTCAGTGTTATGGAGGTAAAACATTTGGGTCACATCGTCTCTCAAGAAGGTGTCAAAGTTGATCCCGAGAGAGTGGTAGCAATAAAAAATCTTCCCTTACCTACTAATAAAAAGAAATGAAATCTTTCTTTGGAAAGATAAACTTCTTGAGATGCTTCATTCTTGATTTTTATCAAGTAGTCAAACCTCTAAATCAACTTATGAAGAAGGACATTCGGTTCAAATGGGACCCCCCTACTCATCAATATTTTGAATCCATTAATAAAGACATTGCTTCTACCCCTCTATTAATCAGTCATAATCCCTCTAAATACTTTTTCATGTACACTAATTCATTGGAGGAGACAATTTCTTCAATCTTATTGCAAAAGGATCACGAGGAAAATCTTAGGCCAATCACCTTTGTAAGACAAAATTTGAAGACACACCAACTAAACTATTCGACACTGGAGAATCATGGTTATTATTTGTATAAATACTTGGAGCAATTCCCAAATTACATCCAAGGCCACAAAGTTCAAGTTTTTGTGCCTACATCTCTCTTAGTTAGCACCTTGAATCAAATCGAATTGCACATTAAGTGGTCCAAATGGATCATGCACATGCAAGAGTATGAATTGGACATTAAACTGATGAGAACCATAAGGGGGACAGGGCTAGCTAAATTTATAACCCAATCCTACTCCTCGGTCATAGCTAAACCACCCCAAGTAGATGACTTGATTGCTTTCGAAGAATTGGTTAACAAAACTGAGTTAGTCTCACAACCATGGTATGGGCCTATTGTGTATTTTCTTATCAATGGTGCTTTCCCACTAGACATGGATACTAAATCCAAATGAACACGTTGTTTACAAGTTTTCCGATATGTTTTACAAGACCAAATCCTTTACTGAAGAAACCTTAATGGGGTTTTGTCACGATGCTTGACTCCTAACCAAGCCCGAATGGCACTTGACACTAGTAAATTTGGGTCATTTTGCGATGAATCTTTTGACTCTCTTGCAACATTATGTCATGTATATTGCGATGAATATTGGGTTTCCCAAACGTCACTTCACATGCTGTGGCAAGTGTGACGAACTTGAAAAAATGTCACAAGAGCGATGACCCAAGGAAGTTGTCGCAATCCTGACAACCAATGTTGGTCATCGCAGTAAAGACAACCAACAAGTGGTGTCGCATGAGCGACAAAGAATGGATATCGTCGCAAGAGTGAAAAAGAAGGGATATCATTGCAAGAGAGACAAGGAAGGAATATCATTGAAAGAGTGACCATAAAGGGATATCATCGCAAGAGCAACAAGGAAAGGCTATTGTTGCAAGATCAACAAGGAAAGGATATCATCTCAAGAGAGAAGATTGTAAAGATTTTTGTGACAAATTAGCTATACTATCGATGAAAAGGATATTGTCCCAAGAGCGATGAATGTAAATATTCTTGCGAAGAATTAGCTATATTATTGATGAAAAAATTTCGTCGATAGTATAGCTAATTCGTCACAATAATCTTTACATTCATCACTCTTGCGATGACATATATTTATTTAAAAAATAAAAATAAAAATTGATGTCCTTGAAATCAAGAATTTGTGATAAAAATTAGTTCATAGATTTACATCCATTGATATAAGTTCAAGTGTGTAACATTAGACTGCTATTTGAGATCAAAATAGTCTAAACTTTGAGATTCATGTCACATGTTCAAATATCAGTTCCACTGATCTTGAGTTCAAGACCAAGCGTCTTGTTGAGGGGCCATATAGAGACTTTTTGCGGACTAAATTTAAGTATATTGAAAATGTTCTTTGTAAGTGTTGTAGTAAAATTCCCCCGTGGACAGGTGAATGTCCTATTGGACCCTATACGCCTATGACAAAGACAAAAAAATGATAACATTGAACACTGACATTCCTTTAAATGTAGTGAAACTAGTCAAAGTAAAAAGAGGAAGAAAGCATGATGTACCTTTTTTCTGAAGTTTTTCCTTGCTCAGTCTAGGCTGAACTTGATCTTCAAGTGCTTTAATGAGTTCTGCAATTCAACAAAAAACAAAGGCAATACATGCTTCCTATTCTACCAAGATTAGTTTAAACTAGATTTATCAAGAAGAGACAAGCCTATGTAGACATACACAAACTTGAAGGAAACAAGCCAAGCATATATTAATGAGAACATAACAAGGTACTTATAATCTATAGATGTAGATGTAGTAGCCTCACCAAGTCCTCATTGTCCAACCTCTTCCTCGAAAGACCCATGATTAGAATGAAAATAATTTTCATTGATATTCTCCCCCTTTCACCATGACAATTCCTCCTTATATAGGCTTTGAGAGGCTCAAACACCTTAGCTATCTTTGGAAGAAGTTGAGGATGTGAATCCATCAGTTGTGGGATTTCCCTTAGATCCAGCCTATAACTTGGATTCGAGCCAAACTAACTCGAATGATTTCTATCTATCCTTAGAGATAATGGGGATTCCTCCCCAAGATTCTCTCAATAGATTGATGCTCCCTTAAAGTTGGAAACAAAGTGCTATAGCACTCCTTGATAGGTGGACAAGGAGCGCTAGTGCTCCTTGCATGTGAGCAAGGGAGAACTTATCTCCAAAAAATTGTTTAAGATGATCTTTCTTCAAGGAAAAATGTTTATAAGCTTTGCCAAATGATATGTTTTCCTCTTTTAACAAATCTTAGAGGGTGTACCAAGTGTTCTTATGATGTCGTCCGCAATGCGACACATGCAGGATGGAAATATGATGTTTTTGACACTTATGACAAAAGTGCGACACTTGTGACACTTACAAAAATGATAA
>JASDQU010014554.1:77525-90956 GCA_032191745.1 Picea mariana | reverse complement strand
AATTTATAATAAAATTACTTTTTTTTAATAAATTTTTATTTACATATTTAAAAAACTATATATTAAAAATTAAATCGCCCCCCCCTCTAAGGGTCACTGGATATTTTTAATTTCGTAACTTTGCCATACAGAGGCTGATTTTCTCCCATGAATAATTGAGACAATCGGGGTGAAGTCAAGAGTGCATCCATATAATTCGCCTCCACAAATTCAGCCCAAAATTTCAGTGGCATGTCCCAGAGCGACATGGACTCATTATTGGCCTGATAAGCATGTGCCAAAAGGAGGCTTAATTGGGGGCCTTCGAGGCCAAATTGGGACGGATGAGGAATACCCATTTAATCTACAGGTATGCAGGCCTGTAGCAGCCTATCAATTCTAGTGTCCAACCCATAATTGTGTCCCAATTTCAAATTTTTCCCTGATCAGTCTCCCGACAGGGTCCTTCTAGCGTACCTTCACGGGGCCATATCTTACTCATCCGAAGTCGGATTTGCCCCAAATGAAAGGAAGGGGAAAGGTAGTGAACAAAGATACAACATGGGAACAAGAAATAACAGTTTTTTGGCTATTTGGTATAGGAGAAAATCCTATCAAGGTTCAGGCCCAGGGGTCCCCTCACTGAAACAAGCCCAAATCGAAGCCATGCTTCGTCCAACTCATAGGGAAACTTATAGGAACCTAAGGGGGATTATAATTAGGTCTAAAAAGTGACTAAACAATGGGAATTTCCTTACATACAATGACCAAAGCCCAAAGGCCCCTTTCCCTCCTAAGAATCTATGCAATTTCCCCACACCTTGGGGCTTCATCTTGGTGAGTCTGACAGCCATGGATGGCCTAGAACAGTCCTAAATCACCTCACCTATAACTGAAAAACATGGCAGCAATCAAAGAGCCTTTGGGATGGCACAAATCCCAGGGAAAATGGTGATGTGTCATATTGATTTTGTTATTTTATGAAAAATGACTTTTTGTAATATGTAGTATCGCATGATTTTCTTTTTGGTGTTTATACATTGTAATTAAGTGGTCAAATCAGATTTGATTTGATCCCTTTTGGACACGATTCCCTTTTAGGATACGGTTACTTTTTGGTGAAAAGAAAAAAGACTTTAAGGTTGGTCCACTTGTCACTTTTCCAAAAGTGACAAGTGTCTTGTGACCTAACCCTAACCCTTCACCTCTCCTTTATATATAAGATGGTTGGCATTGTAAAAGGGGAGGATGAATATAGTAACAAAGCTCTGCTAAAATTTTCCAAGACTCTTTGCATGTGTGATACTTGTTATATTTTAGCTTTTCGATGTGTCACTTGTTGGTTAAGGGTTGATGGGTAGAAGTAAATACTTGTTATTTTAGCTATCTCCAAGAGGGATTGGTTAGCTAGGTGTTTGTTGTTGCTTCATTGGGTTTAACTTGCTTGCTTTCATTTCCTAACAACTTCGTTTAACTTGTTTGATGTTTTTTAGTGTAGATTTTCTGAAGTACTCAGTTGTTTTCAGCCTTAGTTAGTGGATGGGAGTCCTAGGGACCTTTAGGAAAGCCCTCAAATAAGCCTCTTAGTTGGCTGTTCATACTTTTTTGCTTCCTCTTTTCATTCATGTAAATTTTTGTTATGTTTTCCTACCATTATTCTTGCTGCCCCAAATAGGAAAATTGGCCACTTTGATCAAATTCCCCCCACGCGACAACCATCTTAGTTGGCTGTTATATATCTTTTATGTGCAAATTTTTGTTACATTTAATTCAGTTTTTTCATATATAAATACTAAAATTTCGTTGTTTGCTTGCAAGGACATAACTGATCACCTACTCTGCTTCTTCTAATCAGTTAAGGACCACCTAAAGACTTGTTTGAGGAAAAAGGGCTAGTAGGAAAACAAAGAAAACACATCAAATTTGATCGGTAAAACTACCTAATCACTCTCATATTCAATTTATTTTCACTTGCACTCATTCCAAATATTTTGGCACACATACCCATGTTGATATGCTTTGTTTGTAAACAGTTTGAGTAGTTTACTTGTGAATTTCCATTCATAAAACTTGATCTATACTTGCTTAGATAATCATCACTATTTCTAAATTTCAAACAATAAACTTCCAATCCCCATACAAGGGATCAATTGGGGCTTTCATGCACATGGCGACCTCGCTGCTCGCAAAGAGCCTCAACCCATTCCTTTGGGTTGAATGGTGTAATCATTTACTTGTAATTAGTTAATTTTGTCATCTTTTCATTGTATAATTTTTCATTCACTAATCTACAGGTGGCTGCCCCTAAAGGGTCCATGCAAAAATCAACAAGCTAAATGCACTCAAAAAGCCACAAAACACTTGAAAACAATTTAGGGGTCCGCCCCATACACTCAAAACAAAACTTATACTATTTAGCTACTTACATATAGATATTATTTAGCCGTGACATATATGTCACATACCTATTTACTTGTTTTCTGTATAATTTTTTAGATTGATTTCAAATTCAGTGACCAGGAGGCACACTTGTGAAAACAAGACATGAACTTTCCACATGGATGGCCTGGTCTTTTATTTCAAACAATTTCAATTTTGTAGGATACTAAGACTCAAAGACAAGGAGTCTTCATCAAGAGCCCCTCAAAGTTGTCTAGTTAGTATAAATCGATTGGTATTTCCTTAGTACCAAATGGTCAAGGAGTTGAATAGCTTACCTTGGTTGGAATACTACTCTACTTGGGTAAGCTCAGCTAAAACTCCCTTTAGGGGGGTCCTGGGCCTCTTCTTTTTTGCAGGTATCCTTCTTCCATTCAAGTGGCTGTAAGAGCCCAAAAGTGCTAGTGATGAGAAGTGGCTAATCCATGCTTCTCTAAACTGCATGGGGCACTCTTCAATCTAACCACCATGGTCTGCTAAGACTACTCTTATTATAATGATTGGCATAGTTTCAGGATGTGTTTGTCTGATCAGGATAACCTTCAAAACAGTGTGGTGGCCAAGGCATGTGTTAATAACTAAAAGTTCACCATTAAAATACATTTAAAGTCAAACCTTTCGTTAGTCCACCCTTCACCCACAAACCAAAATTGAATTTGTAAATACTTTCCCTTATAACATAGTTGTAACAACTTGTAAAAATGATGTCCATCTCCTTTTACAACCCCCTTTTTGATTTGAAAATCTTCCGAGATCACTTCCCAGGTCACCCTGAGGGGTATAAAGCCATTCTGGGCTTGTTTCCCTATCTTAAAAGATTTGAACACCTTGTTGTTCGCAATTTACAACCATATAAAAGGACTTGGTTGTAACTTTTAAGATCACGTTTCACCCTTTTTTTTCACTGTTTCACTTGAGGCATCCATTGGTTAATTTTCCAAGACACTAATTTACCTCGAGGACCCATTCCAGGCCATTTTCCAATGCTTTAAGGAAGTGAACAACTCGTTGTTCACTTTATTTAGTTCACTGTCCAAGAAATCAACAAGCTTATTTTCATCCTATTGTCCATAATTTTCACCCCCCAGCCCATTTTGGCCATCCAGAAAGATGAGGGAGGAAAAAACCTAGGGTGTGTAGTTCTGAGAAAGATTTCTTGTAAGTCTTTCACCTCTCCTTTTTCCCCTTCATTACCTCCTCATGCGAAGGACCACTTGAGGTGCGGATAGTCTCTACCTCATTCCGAGCTATCAAAAAGGTTGTAACCAGCTTCACAACCAGATAGGTTGGACCTGTCCCAACATAAATATTTTTCTTATAACACGTCCCTTTTTTTGGTGACCATACTGGGGAACTTGCAAACCTCTTAGTTTTTCTTGTATCCAAATCTTGTACTGAGCATTGGACCCAAATTCTTTAGGGTCATTTTCCCACTTGTTGACCAAATTTTGTGGCAAGGTCTTTCAGTGATCCTTTGGAATTTTCTTTGGTACTTGTTTTAGCTTAGTTCCCTCACAATTTCCGTTGCATCTAGGAGTCATAAAATACCATCAAGTTTTCCTTTCCTCTTACCTTGTCAGTGTCTGATTCTACCTGTTTGAACTCACATGAGAAGTTATAAATATGTCATTCTTTACCTTCCACTTCGAGAAGAATGAAAACAAATATTTTTTTCTAGTTGGGTTAATCTAACTCATTTTAGAAAGAGTAAGATTGTTGGTGTGATGCATATCTTGTACTCAAATTACTTAGTTTATCCCCTTACAAGCTGGCAGGGCGTAAGTATCCTAAGACTAGGGAAACAATGTTCCCCAGGAATACAAGAAGTCAAAGTTCACGAAATAAAAAAAGTAGTGAGACACATACACCTGGGAAACCAAGGAAACGCGTTACACTTGCCGTGAAAGATGAGTCACCCTCTTCCACTTATCCTATTCAAATCCCCTTACTAAATAAATCTTTAGTCAATCCAACAACAGTTACTAATCCTCAGGTTGTTCCTTCCATTGTTCCAACAACTGTTGTTGTTCCTCCCATAGTTGTTCTGATGGGAATGCCATGAAAAACTGAGACTCCTTTGAGGTTGACCTGACCTCTTCATGAAATACCTTCATATTCCCCAAACAAGCTTCCTAAGTTCAGAGACACTGATATGTTGAATGCCGAGGAACATATACAGAACTTCTATGATGCATTATCACATATGGACATAACAATTCCTGATGTCATAATTAGAATTTTTGTAAGAACCTTTGAGGGTGAAGCAACAAGATGGTATCACTTGATTCCCAATGATAGTATCCCAGTTTGGGACACTATGATCCAAGAATTTAAGAGACATTTCCAAGGGGAGGATGATGTGTCATCTCTACTCAGGGATTTCACAACCATCTCCATCCATGAGGGGGAGAAAATTCAGAATTTTAATCAATGCTTTACCTCGACCTTGAATAGGATCCCAACTACTTCCCAACCATATGGGAACAATTTGTTCCATTACTACATGACCACTACGAATCTGAATGTAAAGTATATATTGAAAGATAAATCAATACAAACTTCAGATGCGGCAAAGGCTAGCGCCCTGTAAATTGAAAGAAACATCAAGGAATCCGGTATGATTCCTTCACCTTTAGAGCAGCCTCATTTTAATGAGAGGCCTACGAATGAGGTAAATCGAAACGTGGGTCCTTGGTATGAGCCTCAACCTACCCAAACTTTGAGGATTGAAGAAAGGGAAAGTTCTGAAATACTCAAGTTGTTAATGAACATGAACAATCAAATACTTTCCCATAATCGAAAGGTGAATGACTTGCAGTTTACTGCTCCTACAAGGCCAAGGCCTCCTTTTCCTCTTACTCCTCCTCTTAGGAAACATGCTGCTGAAGTGGATTGGTGCCACTTTTTCCAATACTTCTGTGATCTTGAGTATTGTTACTCGTATACACGTCACCTAGAATTGTCTAAAACTAACAAAGACCCTCTACCTCCAGTAAAAAACGAGCTTGCTTCCACTTCCCAAAATGACCAAGTTAACATGGAAGACTCTATTCCCTACGATGATGATCCTCTTGCTTTCAAAATATTTGTTGTAGAAACTAGGAATCAAACCCCTAAAACCACTCTGCAAGGGGTGGAAGGGACCAAAATAGATCCCAAGGACAATAAAAAAGGAAAACTTCATGTGAATGGTAAGTTACCTTCCCCTCCAAGGAACATGGTTTCATGGACTCCAAAGAAGGTAAAATTGCCTAATAATCCATCACTTTTCCTCCCAACACTGATACTTTATAACATTGTTGAAGATATAGCAAAGGTCCCCACCCACATGACATTATTAGATTCTCTTAGAACACCTGCTCAGTTTGAAAAACTTTCACGTGTTCTACAAGCACCTCCTACTCCATGAATGGAACAAAAAGTTCCTCTTTCCTAAGAGTCCTCTTCTCAACCTAAGAAAGAATATGATGTTATTGATTTAGACCCTGGGGTTCCTCCTTTCTATATCTCAGTTTTGATTTCTGTTTTGTGCTCCATAACTGTGTCGTTGACATAAGAGCGGGGCACATTGTCATTCCCCTTCGATTCATGAGAAGACTGGGTCTTGAATTCACATGCCCATGTAAATATATGTTAGCTTTGGATTCAAGGACTATAGAAAGCATTGGTTACATCAAGGACTTATCCGTTACTTTCAACCAAGCTTCAGATGTGAGAATGCTCATAAATGTGATTATAGAAGATATACCTGAATCATATGGCATTCTTTTAGGGAGAGATTGTTCCATCAAAGTCAAAAAGGGTTATTATTTCATGAAAGGAACCCACTTCACCTTTCCTCATAAAGGTGTTTAAGTTGTCATTAGGAGGGAACCAAAATACTGAGAGCAGGTTGTACCTTCTTCCTACAATACAAAACATGTGTATTTTCAAGATACAGGGATGGGTACATACACTGTGTTATCTGAGGAAGATGCACATGTCCCTCCTTTTGATTTGGAAGAAATGATGTGGAGTATTGATTTTGATGGTGCTAAATCCAAGCACGGATTTGGGGTTGGGGTCCTTTTGTGTGATCCCAAGGGGAAGGAAATCCCTTTATCTTTTCGATTAGAATTCCCTAACACTAATAATATGGATGAATATGAAGCCTTAGTTCAAGGCCTCCAAAAATCCTTAGACTTAGGAATACACCATTTGTTGGTAAGTGGGGATTCTGAATTGGTTGTGAATCAAATTAGAGATAAATATGAATTTCATAACCCACGCCTCAAAAAATACCACCGAAGGGCTAATGAGATTATTGAGAAGTTCTTATATTTCAAAATTCAAGCTGTACTTAGGGCTGCAAACCATGTAGCTGATACTTTGGCCTTGGATGGTTCTTTCTTCTCTTCGGATTTCATAATTTCTATCAAAGATATAAAGGTCCAAATTTTACATAGACCCGTGTTACCTGATAATGTTGTCTCTTGGAAAGTTTTTGATACTGATGAACAAATCTATATATTACTTCAAAACAAGGAGGAATTCAAAGATTTACATATTATCCATGAGTTAGAAGAGGAAACCAGGGACATAATCCAATTGAAGACAAATAATATTCCCCCTGGTTTGTCTATACTAGAATCCATGTTTGATTCCAATGATGCCACTACTTCTGCACCTAGTATTGATAGTGAATTTGTTAGGAAGGTGCGAGAAACCATCCCTAAAAACCTGGGAACTGAGAAAGATCCAAAACTAGTTTATATAGGGTCACATTGTTCCCCTTCTGAGATCGCTCAATTCAAAGAACTCTTGACAAAGTTCAAGGATGCTTTTGCTTGGTCCTACGAGGATCTCAAGGTTTTCAATATGCAGGAGATAGTCCATGCCATACCCATAATCTCTGATTGGAAACCTTATAGGCAGAGACAAAGAAATAACAACCATGCTTTGGAACAAATGATTAAAGTTGAATTAGACAATATGGAAGCATCCAGGGTCATGTACCATGTTCGTTACTCACAATGGGTATCTAATTTGGTTCCCGTTAGGAAGAAAACTGGTGATATTCATTTGTGTGTCGAATTTCGACATTTGAATAGGGTGTCCCTAAAAGACAACCACCCCACCCCACCAATGGAAGAGATCCTCCAACAAGTCTCCAGGTATCAAATGATGTCCCTTTTAGATGGTTTCTTATGTTATAATCAGATAGCCCTCAAGCCTTATGATAGTCACAAAACTACCTTCACAATTCATTGGGGCACATATGCATATAACAAGATGCCTTTTGGATTGATTAATGCTAGGAATACCTTTCAATGTGCCATGGCCATTGCTTTCAAAGGCTTATTGGGTAATATGATTGTTGTCTACTTCGACGATCTCACAGTCTTTTCTAAAGAACAAAATAGTCATTTTGATCAACTCAGGCAAGTTCTTCTTAGATGCCGTAATTTTGGCATATCTTTAAATCCTAAGAATGCCATTTTCAGTGTTATGGAGGGAAAACATTTGGGTCACATCGTCTCTCAAGAAGGTGTCAAAGTTGATCCCAAGAGAGTGGTAGCAATCAAAAATCTTCCCTTACCTACTAATAAAAAGAAATGAAATCTTTCTTTGGAAAGATAAACTTCTTGAGACGCTTCATTCTTGATTTTTATCAAGTAGTCAAACCTCTAAATCAACTTATGAAGAAGGACATTCGGTTCAAATGGGACCCCCCTACTCATCAATATTTTGAATCCATTAATAAAGACATTGCTTCTACCCCTCTATTAATCAGTCATAATCCCTCTAAATACTTTGTCATGTACACTAATTCATCAGAGGAGACAATTTCTTCAATCTTATTGCAAAAGGATCATGAGAAAAATCTTAGGCCAATCACCTTTGTAAGACAAAATTTGAAGACACACCAATTGAACTATTTGACACTGGAGAAACATGGTTATTCTTTGTATAAATCCTTGGAGCAATTCCGAAATTACATCCAAGGCCACAAAGTTCAAGTTTTTGTGCCTACATCTCTCTTAGTTAGCACCTTGAATCAAATCGAATTGCACAGTAAGTGGTCCAAATGGATCATGCACATGCAAGAGTATGAATTGGACATTAAAATGATGAGAACCATAAGGGGGACAGGGCTAGCTGAATTTATAACCCAATCCTACCCCTCGGTCATAGCTAAACCACCCCAAGTAGATGACTTGATTTCTTTCGAAGAATTGGTTAACAAAACTGAGTTAGTCTCACAACCATGGTATGGGCCTATTGTGTATTTTCTTATCAATGGTGCTTTCCCATCGGACATGGATGCTAAATACAAATGAACACGTTGTTTACAAGTTTTCCGATATGTTTTACAAGACCAAATCCTTTACTGAAGAAACCTTAATGGGGTTTTCTCATGATGATTGACTCCTAACCAAGCCCAAATGGCACTTGAAACTAGTAAATTTAGGTCATTTTGCGATGAATCTTTTGACTCTCTTGAAACATTATGTCATGGATATTGTGATGAATATTGGGTCTCCCAAATGTCACTTCACATGCTGTGGAAAGTGTGACGAACTTGAAAAAATGTCACAAGAGTGATGACCCAAGGAAGTTGTCGCAATCCTGACAACCAACGTTGGTCATCGCAGTAAAGACAACCAACAGGTGGTGTCGCATGAGCGACAAAGAATGGATATCGTCGCAAGAGCGACAAAGATGGGATATCATTGCAAGAGAGACAAGGAAGGAATATCATTGAAAGAGAGACAATAAAGGGATATCATCGCAAGAGAAAAAAGGAAAGGCTATTTTCGCAAGATTGACAAGGAAAGGATATCATCGCAAGAGAGAAGATTGTAAAGATTTTTGTGACAAATTAGCTATACTATCGACGAAAAGGATATTGTCGCAAGAGCGATGAATGTAAATATTCTTGTGAATAATTAGCTATATTATCGATGAAAAAAATTCATCGATAGTATAGCTAATTCATCGCAATAATCATTACATTCATCACTCTTGCGATGACATATATTTATTTAAAAAATAAAAATAAAAATTGATGTCCTTGAAATCAAGAATTTGTGATAAAAATTAGTTCAGAGATTTACATCCATTGATATAAGTTCAAGTGTGTAACATTAGACTGCTATTTGAGATCAAAATAGTCTAAACTTTGAGATTCATGTCACCTGTTCAAATATCAGTTCCACTGATCTTGAGTTCAAGACCAAGCGTCTTGTTGAGGGGCCATATAGAGACTTTTTGCGGACTAAATTTAAGTATATTGAAAATGTTCTTTGTAAGTGTTGTAGGAAAATTCCCCCATGGACAAGTGAATGTCATGTTGGATCCTATACGCCTATGACAAAGACAAAAAAATGATAACATTGAACACTGACATTCCTTTAAATGTAGCGAAACTAGTCAAAGTAAAAAGAGGAAGAAAGCATGATGTACCTTTTTTCTGAAGTTTTTCCTTGCTCAGTCCAGGATGAACTTGATCTTCAAGTTCTTTAATGAGTTCTGCAATTCAACGAAAAACAAAGACAATACATGCTTCCTATTCTACCAAGATTAGTTTAAACTAGATTTATCAAGAAGAGACAAGCCTATGTAGACATACACAAACTTGAAGGAAACAAGCCAAGCATATATTAATGAGAACATAACAAGGTACTTATAATCTATAGATGTAGATGCAGTAGCCTCACCAAGTCCTCCTTGTCCAACCCCTTGCTCGAAAGACCCATGATTAGAATGAAAATAATTTTCACTGATATTCTCCCCCTTTCACCATGACAATTCCTCCTTATATAGGCTTTGAGAGGCTCAAACACCTTAGCTATATTTGGAAGAAGTTGAGGATATGAATCCATCCGTTGTGGGATTTCCCTTAGATCCAGCCTATAACTTGGATTCGAGCCAAACTAACTCGAATGATTTCTATCTATCCTTAGAGATAATGGGCATTCCTCCCCAAGATTCTCTCAATATATCGATGCTCCCTTAAAGTTGGAAACAGAGCGCTATAGCACTCCTTGATAGGTGGACAAGGAGCGCTAGTGCTCCTTTCATGTGAGCAAGGGAGCACTGATCTCTAAAAAATTGTTTAAGATGATCTTTCTTCAAGGAAAAATGTTTATAAGCTTTTCCAAATGATATGTTTTTCTCTTATAACAAATCTTAGAGGGTGTACCAAGTGTTCTTATGATGTCGTCCGCAATGAGACACATGCAGGATGGAAATATGATATTTTCGACACTTATGACAAAAGTGTGACACTTGTGACACTTACGAAAATGATAATGAGACATTAACAAAGTGAGGAATTTTGATGTGTAACAGATTTCCCCCCAAAGTGTGAGGTCAGAAGATGGAAGTTGATGACTGAAGCACTTTGTATATTTTCGAAGCAAGGGTATCGAGTCAGAGAAAATGGTAGTAGCTGAAAACAACCATCAAACACATGTTATCATATGTTTCAAAACTAAGGAAAGTATACCTATGCTTGAGTGATAAAGGACTTAAGGTATAGCCACCACCAAATACACCATGGATCCATAATGATACTGACTAAGGGTATAGCCACCAAAGATACAATGTGGATATATACCTCCATGACATGAACTGATTGTATCCATGAGAAGTATAGAGTGGATCTATGAGATGATAAAACATAGCCACAAACCAGTACAAAGTGGATATATGTGATAGTATATCAGTATTCTCAAAAGATCTCCTTCGCAACCTAGGAAAGCAGATAACAAAGTGAAATCTCAATCCAGGGTCTTCGTCCTAATCCCGATGTAGTATGAATATAACCATGTGAATAAGTGTTTTGATGTCGAACATGGTAGAAACCACTTGATTACCGATCAATGAGGTAAAATATTAACAAGTGTGAGGGAAATCACTAGTGATGTCAATGAATCCCAAGGTACCCTAGTACAATCAAATGAGTGTAAATAAATGAGCTAAAGTCAAACATTCGTGGAATCATCCGATCATATTTCAATGATGTAAACCTACTCTCAGAGGTGAGGAGGCCTATCATTGAGGCATGTAGGTCCCAAGGTACTAATTGGTTTCTAAGTCAAATTTCCTAGATGATTTGTTGAATTTGATAGGAAAAGACTCGTCGAAGGAGGGCCTTGATGTATCCCTCATCAATGACACAAAAATGACATAGATATGTAATATGGTGAATCAAATGAGTATGGACTGACATAGGTATCAAAATTGGAAATTTGTGATGGTTGACTCTCGAGGTGGATACTTCCCTTGAACACTGAGGCACAACATAACTTAGCAGCATGAACGTAACATGGACAAAAACATGGATATTGTCACTTTCGTAGGGTGACCCAAGGAGTAAAAATACTTAGGGGATTGTTTCAGTGCAGAGTTTCAACGGATTAAAATATAGGTAGAAACAATGTGTCATGTTCAAGGGCGACTGCAAGAATGACTTGTGACAATTCTAAAAAATGGCTTGGCTTGCTTCCTTCAATTTCCCCCCCGTCCGGATAGACGAGTACCTCTTTTTTTTTTTACGAGCTCAAGGAGGATAGAAAATGCTCGATATAACTCACATTCGGTAAGTTCCTCTTCCTTTGTTTAATGAATTGGAAGAAGTAAGGGTTTGGTCCCATATGGACCCTTAAATGTGTGATTGTTAACGAGTCCAGAGAAGGAAATCCTGGTGATTTTTCATGTTTAGAGATTCTGAAAAGAACTTAAATATGACTCTAGGGTTGTCCTTGTTCGTAAATTTAGTCTTCGAAGTCCGTAAAAGAGAAAAATTGTTACTCGGGAGACGCCCTTTCAAAAACTTTTGAACGAGTGTGAAAGGAAGCAAGATGACTCAACAATATTTTCAGATTTAGAAAGTCTAAAAAGAGCTTAAAGGAGACTCCAAGGGTTTCATTTTTCACGTAACCTTTACGAGTCTGAAAAAGAGATAAAATTCTACTCGGTTACATTCTTATGTTTTTTCGAGCATGAGAAAGAACAAAGACTGTGCTCGTCAGTGTTAAAAGGTTTAACGAAAAAAATACTTCTTCAAGGAATGCAAATAAAGACAATTCTACATCCAGGGTATTAGTGACTCCTCAAAAAAGATTTAAAAACCCAAAAGAAACTTTATATTAGCAAAAATTCAACCCTATAATAGTGAAATAGGGTTAGAAATTTTATTTACCATTTCATTTTCACCAATTTCTTCTAGCTTTGGTATTTTCAACCTTGGAGGGATATTTCCAGGTTGTGGGAACCATAGTTGTGGTTGACCATTTTCACATCTTTCAGGACCAGATTGGTCACTTAACCATTCTAGTCATTTCTCATGGTTTAGAATTGTATTTTAGGTAGTTTTCAGGCTGTTATGGGCTCCCTAGGAAGCCCTAGGCACCAAACTAGATCGATGCTCCCTCAAAGGGGTGAGGGGAGCGTTAATCATGTTTTCGGTGCCTTGGTGCATGTGCCTAGAGAGTCCTAGCACCCTCTAGATAATATTAGGGGAGCGTCGGTGAAAAACTGAAAAAATGTTGCTTTTTATGGTAAAAATACCCAATTTTTTGCTATGAGAGACTGACGAAAAGGCTTTTAAATGTATGTTTTTGTAGTTTACATGGATTAGAACCATGATTGAATGGAAAGAATGCGAGCACGAGCTCAATGATATAGCGATGAGACATTATCAAAGTGAGGAATTTTGATGTGTAATAGTAAGACTCCAGGAGTTGTTGAAGGTTGTCATGAGGAACATGGTAATTACCAGATTGTTCATGGAGACCATTTCTCAACGTAGTCCAAATGATCAAATATCTCAGTGAATTGTCATCAAGCTTTTGAATATGAAATTTTCAAGGTCTAACATCTCTCGGTCTTGTCCTAAATCTGTGTTCTAAATCCATGTTGATTTCCGATATAAAGAGGCTAAAAGGACGAACAAAATTTATCCCGTAAGAATAGGAAGTGAATCTCATTAAAGTAAAGCATGTAAACAAATTGACTCGAGAACTT
>JASDQU010014554.1:42791-63839 GCA_032191745.1 Picea mariana | reverse complement strand
TTTTGATTGCACATGTTCTCTATGCTGAAAAAGAAAGATATCCAAAATGAAATGACCTAATTAGTCGTAGTTAGTTGTAGTTTGTAGATAATTTTAAAACTCAACATTGTTTGGATCTTGATGATTAATAACTTGAGTTTGCCTAATGGTTAAGAACATGTGTTTCCTTTGGTGGTTCATTTGCTACTTAAGTTTTGTATTCATTCACATTATTCTCTACTAAACAGGATAAATTCATTTCCAAATAATTTTAGGGGATGCATTAATATCAATAATGACAAAGTTGAAACTCATTTCTTGTGTCATTAAGGATTGTTGTTTTGGGACAAAATTCTTATGCTAAAATATTTAACTTTAATCACAAGAATCATTAGTTGATGAAAAGATTTTCAATGGATATGGCTGGGAACATTCCAGCAAAGAAAGTCTAGGCATGGAATTTATTTGATTAAGAGAGGGGTATGTGCAGATAAAATTACTATAATCGGAACTCTATGATTTTAGTGTTACAATGTTGATGTGGTAATGTTAGATTTTAATTCCCAAATTAGCCAAGAATTTAAATTGCCTTTACAAATTAAGAATTGTCCATAAGCATATGAAGGAAACACATATGTAGAGACTGCATATTTACAACCTCTACATGTTACCTTGTAATCCTTATATCTGGCCATGATTTTGTCAATATGCATTCTTTGAGTGTACGCATTTTAATTATATGCAGGTTCAGTTTAGTAGGATCTGAAGAATGGTTTTGTAATGGTTCGAGATTAATGGGAAAATGTTTGGAAAATTCATTGTTTGTTCTGGAGGAATGACTAATATTCAAATGTATGAGTATAATGATTAGTGTTTCATAGTAATAGAGGGAATAATTAATGCCACTTTCAAACAATGTAAAATGTCAACTTTAAGAAATAAATCCAGAAATGAAGAATGTTTTATCATATTTTGAAATCATAATGTTACCAATGTGGCTTGGGGTTTTCAAATGTTTTCTCACTCTCAAGTTTCCATTATTGCATCGATGATTTCTACCAGAGGGATAATTAGTTGGATTCTTTGCTCAAAGTTTGGTGGATAAATTACATTTGGCTCCTTGGGAGTAGGGAAGGAATCAACTCCAGGTCAACTAGTATTGAGGGATGTAATAACCAAATAGAAGATAAAGAAATTGGGTAGATATACTAAGGTTTTTGGAATCATAGGAAATCCAATAGGTCACAACAAAGGACCAATTTTTTAGAATCATGCATTAAGAGATATAGGACCAATTTTGCAGAATCATGAATTAAGAGATATAGGACCAATTTTTCCCCATCTGTCTATTACAAACTAATGATATCATGAAATGGAACTTCATGTTTTCTCTTAGTTGGAAAGTACAAAGTTACTAACATGAAGAAAATTAATTTTCTCCTAGAAACAACAAGATCTTTTGCTTATGTACCTTTCTAAGACTCTATTGGAATAAAGGGGCTAGATTTCATCTCCTACATTGTAAGAGCTATTAATGACACTTGTAGTCCATTCACTATATCAATTTCTACCAAATTGTCATCCATGTTTATGCTAATGTCTCTATAATAAATCTCACGTGAAAGAAAGGGTGAATTTATGGGAGTACCTTCTATATTTTTTGGGGTTACTTTATCATCTCTTTACTTAAGAACATAACAATTGGTATTGAGTAAAAAGTGGGAGTTATATGCTACATGGGTCCATAAAGAAACAACACAGTGGTGATCCAAATACAACAATTATAATCATGATATAGAAAAATAAAAATTCTATGTTCAATGCCTACTATGTATGTAGTGAAATCCATGATGCTAATATTATATTCATTTCATGTTTTTCTTGAAGGGATGGCCTATCATTTGAAGTGCAAATGACACATTCAAGTTATGGTCATTTTTATGTGCAACCAATGGTTATAATCTAGTTAGAAAATTCTACTTGATATGGATGCATGCCATATATTATGTGGGCCTTTGAGGACTACACTAAACATTTTTTCATTTGAATAAAATCCACTGGCCTTCAAACAAACATTAGTTCTTGATTATTTTTCATTTCTATATATATCCATTATTGGATTTTGCAAATATGTTCTACAATGGTTTGAAAAAATGGTAGGCGAAGCTTGTTGTCACTTGTGTAATTGTTGTTCCTCTTATTTGTATTGTGGTTTCCACTAAGAGTTTCACTTTCTAAGACACCATATGGGTGTTGAACGATATGACTATGAAGATTTGACATTCTTACTAAATATCGTGCTAAGGTGATGCAGTCGACAATAATAACTCTCGAAAATTAAATCCAAGTGAGACATTAGATTCCTCGTGAACAATAGATATTATATGTAAATAATCACTAAGAACATTGACAAATTATGAAGGCATTCACCTTGATTTACTAAACTAGACTTCTTTTCAAGTCCCAAGTTATAAAAATAAAATAAAAAATGGAGGTCTCTCTCTCTTTCAAGTTATGAAAATCATGTGATACTAGAAAGAATTAATCTTTGTAGAGAGGGTGCATATTCAAGAAGAGGATATTTGGTTTATCTATTAAATTGTGCCAATGCTATAGAATACCAATGTCTTTCTGTCAAAATGAATTTTTAACTCCTTGGATCAATGATTATTGTTGACATTTGGGTTTATATAGATAGTCTAATATTGAGTATAATATTAAAAGAGATGTGTGTTGTAAATCATTTGGTTCACATGCAATTGGAGGAAGGAAAAATGAAGTAGTGAAGAAGGTAGGTGGGAGGAATCTTACAATGTTTTGGATGCGATGGTGTCCAAGGGATACAATCCTAATGTTGTAACATTTACTAAATTAACGGATGGTCTTTGCAAGAATTAATAAACATTGAGGAGGCCAATAGGGTTCTTGATAAGGTGGTTAAGCATGAATGTTCTTCGAAATTTGTCACTTAACAACATTATTATTCATTCTCTTCATAATGCAAGGAAGTTACTGTAAGAATTTCAACTTTTGATGAGATATCAAAGAGAATTTGTACTCCTGATATGACCCAACAAACATATATTTATTTTAAAAAAAATAAAAATTGAGATATATTGTGCCCCTTCTAAAGGAGATAGCTTAAGGGTTGATCATTCAATATAAGGTTATCTCTCTTACTCTAATATCAAATTTTATGTCTTATGTGGGTGCAAGAATTTTATGGATGTGGTGTTGTGTATTTGTTGAGAATTTCATATGGTTGTTACATATATATCAGATATGTCCTTGACTGATAACACTTGTTGTTTGGTGGATTTGTCACATCTTCTTTATCAATTTTCAAGTTCTATTTGTAGCCTAGACTTTATATCCCAAGCACAAGGCACCAGGTCTTTCTTGGATTCTCATGTTTTATCTTAAAAGACAAAGAGATTACCATTCTATGGATATGTTTCCCACAAAACAAGAACTGGCACCCCAAGAGAATTATTGAGCCCACATATCAAGTTTGACTAGGTCAACCTTAATCACACCTTTTAATACAATAAAAGTATAAATAATATGACTCTAGCCATGATTACAATTAGTAATAACAAATATACAAGCCATGACCATATGTAGAGATAATAGTGTAATAAATCTAATAGTGTTAGGCTACCCCACTATTAGGGAATTCATGAGCTACAAATAATCATTTGATGGGCGACCATCTGAATATGAAGGAATTTTCCTTAACATCTAATCGAAAACAACCTTAGACTACAACATCCTTCTCAACCATGACTACATTCATGCTATTCAAGTCATCATCTCTATCATTTTTTGGTGATGCATTCCCCCATGAGGCCTACATCATCACTATTGACCAAATCACATTACGTAAACACTAGCTAGGTTCCCCTTCATCTTATTATTATAATTAATCATATTCACATCTATCCAAGTTAATAGGTGAATTCTGTGTCAAAAACATCTACACTAAGAAACTTCTATCACTAGCCTTTCCTTCACCAACACCTTCCCTAGTGATAAATGATCTAAATTGGATCCATGAAAAATATTGGTTATCGTTTCAGATGTTGTAAGGCTCAATACATGAATAATTCTAGTGGTAGAAGCAATGATCATGAATATTGACAATGTAGGAGATGGGGTTGATGGCATGAAGGGCCCCATGCTATGTCAGCTGGTGTCATACAAGTTTGAAACTCTTGAAATCCACAAACAAAAAAGCATGTAAAATTTAAATCCAAACTTGAACAATTCAATCTCTTAAATTTCACATTTACCAATGCCTTCAAATCGCTAGGTTGATATCCATGGAGCCACAAATTGATGGAAAAATTGTATGCCAAGGCCAATAGAACCAAGGAGTATTGAATCAATATATACCAAGACTAAGAGAAGTTGAAATTATCATTAAGTGTATAATAAAATTACATTCATAGATATATACAAGCCATAGAAATAACCTTGTATATATTATCAGATGAAAAAGTACCCATAATTTCAATGCATTATATGGATCATTACATGTTCAGCTATATAATGTACATCTAACTGTCTTATAAATTTATTACACATCATCAATTTCTTTTAGTCTTCTTTTGTGTTTTCCGGTTCTTAAGTAATTCATCCATCTCCATGTCTTCATTTACTGGGTTCTCTTCAACAACTGATGTTGCTTCAGTCCTTTCACGCCGATCACGTTTGGTCGCATACCCATGACGTGGAGGCTGCTGTGAGGGGCCATCACCTACAAAAACAAAAAATATTAAATTTCTATGGCCAATTTTTAAATATCATTGAAGTAGTTCATTAATATTAAAAAAAAACTCTGCAATGTAATTATTTACCTAGTCCACTAGTTGACACCGTTGGAATGGTTTCCCTATTCACTTGATCTTAAGGTTAGGGAGGCTCAACTATGACATTCTCTACCATTGAAAAAAAAAAATTTATAAGTACATAATTATTAAGTATATGATTAATATTCAACCATTTTACCGTCGTGGGCCTCAGTCACAGGAACATATTGGGGTTGCACTCCATTGGGATGGGATGTACCCCATTGGGATGGGGTTGTTGGGGAGCACCATGATCTTCTGGTCATGCTGCACTATCAACACTATGTTGTCCAATACTAATGGCTTCGTTGATAGTGTTTCTCCCCTAATAAAAACAAAGTAAGACATTAAATTATGGACAATATCAAACATTTACATATTTTATAAGCAATGAAAGGTAAATGTGGACTAATTTTTATTTACCTTATCCCACAAACTGGATCTTGGGGTTTCCCCATGATTTTCCTATGATTAACCACAACTTTATACACATACTTGTAACCAAGTTGGAGGTCTTCCTCCATGGTTTCAGTTCCAAAGTCGTCGCCCTGCATTAAATAAGAGTGTGTTTTTTTAATGTTTTTGGCTACAATTATCTGAAAGTTGTAAGGAAATACAAATAATATTCCTAATATGTTTGGGCACTTATGATTTGTGACTATAACCTTGAGTAGCCACCCTGGCCTAGCTTGTGTTGGCCATGTTTGGAAATCCTTGCTTTGGTTTCCTTCGAAGTGTCAGGAAACCTATCATCAAAATTTTCAAGTATGCTATATATAACCACACTTTTATTTAGATCTAAAGAAAATTAAAGCTAGTATTGAAATCAAACTATTGTAATTTACCTTGGGGTACTAGTTATTGTTTCTCCTGGTTTTTTCAATATCTTTTCTTTTGCATCATCAATGATCGTCTTCCATTCCCTCTCTGGAATTGAGGGAGGACGCTCATACCTAGGATTTCCTACCAAGCTTTGTCTATAAACATCCTGCATATATTTTAAATATTATCCCACTGCAGAGGTGACTGCTTTTTTATTGAACGTGTATACTCCGAAGAGGCCTTAGAGATAATCCATAAGTTCTTTTTTGAGGTTGGAATTCTGGAAATTCCACCTCATGCGTAAGGTTTCCCCAAAAATAAACAAGGCCTTTCTCTCTAGGTGCCTATAAAAATGGTCGTTTCCTACACACAAAAATATATGATTATTGATTTAAAAAAATACATCTAGATGATTTGTGTATGAGATGGACAAAATGAAACAATTAAAATATGAAAAACTACCTCAGAGTCTTATTTGTTTTAATGAAAGTCTGTTATCGTCAACCAAAAATGTGCACGGAAGGGTCCCCGTGCTTGTCACACGTTTAGCTCCATGAAATGCAACCATGTCAATGACATCATCAGCCTTGTCTTTATCACCATCTCTAGAGTCTGACTGATGTGTGGATGTCTAGTGGTGCATGTCATGTCTCCTATCTAAATTAGGTGTGGAATATGGAGGATTAAATAGTACTCTAGAAGCTATATGACTGCCTGCATCAAGACTCTATGGCGTCTCTGCAGTGCCACTACTACCAACATCAGGCTGAACAGGCTCCAAAAATCTCTTTATAAAAAAGAAAATGTTTTTTTGTGAGATAGTGTAAAAGTTAAAGAACAAAGTTTCATAATTTAACATATGAGTACATTAGAAAAAACACTTTAAATTATGGTTATTACCTTATATGTGTTAAGTTGTGACATAAGGAGATTGATCTTTTCTTGGACGTTGGGAGTTTGATCTAGACGATCTAATAAGCTAGTAAGTTCCTTGTTCGATTTAATGATATATTTTTTTATTAATAGCATCAGATCAGGGGATGAATACAACCCATCCTCATCGGTGGAATCTTGATCAACATGGCCTACCTACTACATATAATCTCAACAAAAACAATGTTATTTCAGTAAAATTATATAAGCAAATAATAAAATTCATGTGAAATGAAAGTCAAATTTGATAATCATTTACATGTTCTGTGGCTAGCCCTTTTCCACGATCATCCTGCCACATTATAATATAATTAGAACCCCCAAATATTTAAAAATTGTTAATGATAACAAAAAAAATGATTGCCACCAAAAAAAAATCAACCTCAACGATCAGCCTCCCATATTATTATAAAATTGGGACCGTGAAATATTTAAAACAATGTTAAAGATAAAAAAATATAATGCAATAAGTAGAGGTTTCTTAAACATGTGTTGCATAAGTACCCACACACTATTATTCGATGTTTCTATTCGATTCAAATGGTAATCCACTAATAACTCTTCCCCGGGAGCTATATTTTTTATTGTGCACAAGACTACCTGATTCTCTTCGCGTCCCTCATATATGGAATTTGGTTGCTTATTTTTTGTCCTGGGTCATGTGTTGTTTATAAACGCTGAGATATCATCCTAAGCTTTAGGCCTTCCATCAATATAGATAGTCGCTCCCTTATTTTTATCCTTGTTTATTAGCTGTATATAATTTGTGGTGAGTGCATATCTCCGCATACTTCACATGTATCGAACCAGCCACATCCAATTGTTATAATTGTAACATGGTCTGACATAGTCCATCAATTGAGTTACTGTATTGTATTTTATAGTTATTCCATCCATGGAAAATAGCCCCAGTCCATGCAGGGAGGATGATGCAATGCAATATCTCCTATTGTTGACAATTAAGTCATCATCTATAGGAGGCAGTTCCTTAGGTACCCATTGTTTCACCAGATGCTTATACCTGAGTGGAACCTCTATGTCTCCTATTCTCTCATCATCATAAGAGCATGATCCTCCTTCGACAAGAAAAAATTCCATGCGTCTACAAAATTTTCTTCTGACTTTTTCACTTCTGGTCCTTATTTGTGTATCATATCTACTAGATGCAATCGCATTTCCCTCTATTTGTCCTAAGATTTCCTCACTCAATGAAGAAATATATGACAGGTACTTGTTTGGTTGTACCTTCAATTGCATGTGCACGTGTTGTTAGTGAGTAGTCCATCCTCATCCTAGTTCCAATTTTTGAACATTTTTTTTTCTATATTCAAAGTTCTAAATAAATTTTTTATATCTTTAGTTTTGGATGCACAATTAGAGGGTGCAATACCAATATTCGTAGGGGCACTCATGCATGTAGTGGATTCCCAATTAGTGAAGGGTATGAATCTCTAGGCGGGTGCACCTTAATTCGACTCACTTATCCATGCAAGCAATATGCACTATGGTTAGATTTCAAACTACAAAATAGTGGTCAACCACCTAATGTAATGTGATATCCGTCTTGATTTTGGTCATATTAAGGAAATATTAATGTGATATCCCTAAAGTCTATTAATTCTTGCCTTCATGGAAAAATAAGATCTCACTTTTGAATGTGAAAAGGATAAATATCATTGCATCTAACTAAGTTCGACCTAGGAGGATGTTGTACTCTAGATCTACTAGAAGTACTAAAAAATGGGTGTCTACAATCTCAGGACAAAAAAAATAGGGATCACAATAGCATTTATGGGTCAAGTTAGATTTTTTGAAACCTTAAAGGGTCTAACAGGTGGGTGAAAATAAATTAACACTAAGGACATGATAGATAGGATTTCTTATGATGTCAAGGGAAAATCCAGGATACAAAATTGCTCATTTGATGGTGAAATCATTGTGATGGATCTAAATGAAGAGTGGGTTTACCATATTGGCTTTCCATTCCTCTCTCAAAGGAATGCGAGAAAAATCTAAGGAGAGAGAAGGGGACAAAGATTTTTTAATCCTAGGGGAGAAATTGTAAAAGGGACTCAATTATTTTGGTCATCTAGTTAGTACATGCTTAGAGAACATTAATGTAAAACGACATCTCAAATACATGAGAGAATTGCCTTTGAATGAAGGAAGAATAATAGAAATCAACTAGCTTGGGGAGAGGGGGGAGGAACGATACTATAATATTCATGAGGAGATTCCCATTTGGTTTGAGAGATGGATCTAATCTAGTGAGAAGGTAGGGGACCCCAAGTGTCAATAAGGATAAAGGTTATTTTTTGAGTAGGTTGATCTAAAGAAAGACCTACCTAATGCATAAAGAGGAAAATATCCAAGTTAGTGAGGTTAGGTAAAGAATTAGGTGAAGGGTGGTGCCTTTTGAGGTTAGAGTCAAACACTAGTGCCTGGGCACCTTTAGCGATATCGATCCTTTACATAAATTTGAGTGTAGACTAACTAGAACAAGGGTTAGCATGATAATTCTTCTTCTTTGTAGGAGATTTAGGAGCGACATCTTCTTATTTGGAAGAATTGGAATTGTCTTCAAGATAATCCTTATTCTTCTTGTTCTTCTTGGAATACTTTAGAATATCATGATCGGGCATCATATTCTTGTAGTTGTTGAGTTTGGCATTTTCTCATGTGAGAACCATCTTAAGCTTATGAGCTCTATTAGTTTGGCCTTTGTTTGCATCAAGTGTTTAATTTTTCAACAATTGTTTGTATTATGAGAGTCGCTCTTGTGTTATTTACACCACATGCCAATTTTTGAGGTTGACAAATGATGTTTCTCCTTTTCTCTAATTTAAAAGATAATTCTAATTTCAATTTTGGGCAGGGTCATTTCTGTCACCATGTCTCGCATTTCATTTCTATTGGAGACTCACGGATTTGGTTTTTGAACTATGTTATCTCCCACAACATACTTAAGTTAGGAATTTTCTATCTGATGGAGGTTGTCGATGGAATCTTCAGTTGAAGGGGGATCTCTTATATAATTTGTGATCATGTTGTCTCGGTTCGAGGCATTGATAAAGAGGTGATAAAAGGTGTATTCAGGTAAATTTTCCATAGAGTCATGCAAAACCTTACACCATCAATGAATGAAAGTTTTTTTATATTCCTCGTCTTCTTGTTTGAGGTTAAAAAGGTTAAGTATACAAGATTCATTTGGTAGAGTGATGTTAAATTATTGGATGACCTAACTCACTAACATGTAAGGGTTATAAATTGACTCTTTAGGGAGATGATGGAACCATTGAATGAAATCACCTATCAAGTATTGAGGAAAATAATTTATAGTGATATTGTTGTTATAATGAAGAAACTTGACACATGTAGTAGTGAAAGATTCTAAGTGACACTCAAGGTATTCCTTTGTCGGAGCACCATTGAATTTAGGTAATTCAAGTAGTTTTGGGGGAATCCATGTTTCTACAATTTGAGGGGAAAGGATTGTCTAAACGTTTTTGTGTAGGAATGTCTATATGATGCATGAAGGTCTTTATCCCTAATTCCTCCATTTGAGCTCAAGTTTTGGTTTGAGTATGCAACATAGGGGGGGTGTTATTGTCAAAGGGTGGTATCCCACCTTTTCCTCCCATACTTGGATGAGTACATAGTCATATACCATGGATGCAAGAGGGTGGAATGTTTAACATGTTCATTATTGGATTCTAGTTTTGCTAAACGTTAGAGTTTTGAGGTTGCATGTATTCATGTCCAATAGGTTGGGAGAATGTTGGATGTATTCTTGGATTTTGGGTTGTGTAGAGGTTTACATGAATGCTTGGTTTAGGGGTTGTGTAGAGTTTGACATGAATGCTTGGTTTTTAGATTATGTGTAGGTTGAAATGAATACTTGGTTTATACATGGAGATGAATGTTTTAGAGTAGGACATTAACATTCCTTGGCTAAGATTTGGAATTTTTTTATTGTAAGGGGCCAATTGTTGTTTCTACACATTTACTTTACTTGTTTATAATATATCAAGGATAAAAGTTCAAGGTAAAGTTTGAGGAACCATCATAGATGTACCAAGACTCATGGATCTAAGGGATAATGTGATGGTTGATGGGGAGACCCAAGGTTCAATTGGGCCATGGATAGTGAGTGGATAAACCACTTGAGAGAAATAAGGAAAGATATATGTTCCATCAAAAGGGGGATATGTTGAAGAGGCTACAAGAGGGTTAGATAAAGGGAAAAAACTATTGATCTAAGAGGAGGGTCTTCCCTATTGCTTGGAAGAGAGGTGAGTTTCAAGATAAGAGGGAGGTTTAGTGAGTTGAATGTGAGGACCTCACAATATATCAAGGCCTTGCGAGAAGTCTATCTTATCACCTTGAAGGCATATCGAATGGTGGATATGGGGAAGGTGATCATGACCAGTGACTTAACCTACCATGTAAATAATGTTAAATTGAATGGCCCCATCATATAGACGTAAAACCCCAGAGAAGGAATTACTTTGGGAAGTAACCATGTAGGATGCCAAAGACAAAGAATAAGAACCTCACTTATTTTCGAGAAAAGGGACACAACACTCCCTATCGTAGGGGAAGGATAATATAAGAAGTAGCATTTCCCATATAGAGGGGGGATACAATCATTTTTTAACCACTTCCATAATGGGATCATCCTTTTTAAGAAGTACAAGGACTAAAATATCTTCAAGGGAATTTTATATATTTCCATCAAGGACATGGAAAATTCTGATGTGGACAATTTTGCATGGATGCATTTCTCCCAGACCTCTTCATTAAATATTGTGAATCTATGGTGCATGTACAAATATGTGAGATGTGGGTTTGTGATAATATTTTGAATTCTCTAATCACATTGCTCATTTGAATTAGATGGAGCTTTTTCGGTCATGACCTTGTGTAAACCATTCCATTTGGTGTTTGTTTCACTAAGTGTAAAGAACAATGTTAGATAATTATAAGACGTAAGTTAGGTATGAGCTATTTGTTACCTCTTTATTCCCTTTTATTTTAATGGTATCCATATTTTGTATTGATCAAATGAGGAATTATCCTGGAACTGATGCCATTAGACACAAAAATATCCTAAGGCCAAATAAGGAGAAAAACAACACATGTTAATTAATATAGGAGTCAAGCATGAAAATAAACCTTCTCACAATTAAGCGCTAGTTGGTGATGGAATCCAACATCACAGGATCGATGCGTGAAGGGGATGAGTTTCGGCGGGTGAGAAAGTTAGGTTGACAACCTATTTAAACAAATAATTCCCTGGTGCAAGTTACCTCACTATGCAGTGGGAAACCCTCCAAGGAGTCTGAGTGAGTCTATCTAACATCGATCCTAGGTACAACACCACCTTCCCTATGCTGTCACCTTGTGTAGGAAGTATAAAATATTATGGCCTCTATGGTACCACCTACTATACCAAAGCAGAGGGGGGACAGTCGAAAATCGACACTAAGAACAACAAAGTAGGGTTGATTACTTTGTTAGCCCCAATGTGACCTTGTGCTTGAACCTTGTGTTAGAAGGGATTCCCGAAGTCAATGATATAGAAACCAGATTTCACTCCCTAACTCAAAGATTTATGTTTTTTTAGTAGCTTTGGAAAGTTATTCTCACAATCCTATTCCAAATATCTACACCTAAGCTAAGATGGGTTTGAAGATCCCTAGAAAAGTTGCTAGATAAATTTTAATTAGCACTTGATTTTAGGCTATTTTTACTCAAAGGAATGGTTGTGAAACTGATGGCATTTCAAATCGAATCTTTAAACCATGCAAGAGGAAAATGAAATGCAAGAATTTCAACTTCGATGAAAACTAGCTATGGGAAGGAGAAAGAGGTTTTAAGCAAATAAATAATTTCTTGATAGATTACTATGAGTGCACTGATAATGACAAAAAGTATGATCTAGTTATCCAGATAAATGGAAAAAAAATGACCCAAATTTTAAAAATACCATGAAAATGTCATAGTTCACTTAGTACACCTATACAACATTGAAAAGAACAATGTAATAAATAAAGAATGATACGATTCCTTGTTTCTTAAGAGGAATGTCACATAAGGATTTCAAATTTTTATGTTCTCTGGAAATTCTTAACCTTGCCAAGACATAAGAGGTGTAAACATGGTGACCTTAGTATACAAGAAATCTACCTTATTCAACCCATTTATGCTCCCTACTCATAGACTATCCATTACCCATCCCATCTCACGCCTTGAAAATTATGACTCTCATACAAAACATATATTCACTAATTTAAGACCCAATATAAATTGTTGAACATCCACTGTAAGCTCAATCTCAAGGAAGACTCCTAGACCTACATGCTACAAATTTTTGATAACAAATCTCAAGGTTTTTGGCAGTTTTTGGTAACAAATTTCAAGTTTTTTGACAATTTTTCCAACATATATTAGGAGTGAATATCCACCATTTAAGTCGTTGATCTCAATATCAAATACATGATATAAATTCTATAAGGACTAACTCTCTTCAACAAATACTTAATTTATATTATATAATGTGACTACACGGTCACCTGACATTCTCTAAGTCTTACAGATATCCATGTAAACATTCTCCAATGCACCAACCAACAAAATTCTTATCTAACCTATGCACATGGAATCCCTTTAAGGCTACTAATTCAAAGAATTATGATAGGTAGTTTTCAACACTTATTTTCCTTATGTCACATAACTCATATCATAGAATTATTGCTATATTAGATTAGGTTCTATAATATTATAGGTCCATAGAGTGAAAGTAAATTCAAGGACTTATTTTTAGGATCTATAAGATATCCTTTGCACAACTTACAATGTGATTAGAGTCCATATTGGAAATTGATGTCCTTCACTTCAACACCATGAGGATCAAAGGTCAAATGTCATGTGGCATATTGATGTTGCCATGCCAACATGATGATGTCAACAATGTAAAGTGCTAGGATAGGTGAACCAGTGAATAAGAAGCCCATAAGAACATACAAAGAGAGAATATATGCTTCCAGGCAGATATATTCAAGGAGTTCACCTTCTCTAAGGAGACAGAGGTAGAGAAAAAAAAGAAGTCTTATGAGAGAGCCAAGAGAAAGATGAATTTGAGGCCAAAGAGAATAATGTCTCTCTTGAGTAAACTGAGGGCTAGATATTTGGAAGCGGTCTATGCTCTTCTCACTATTGTCTTCCATTGGATTCTATCTTGCACCACCTGTGTGGCTGTCAAACAACATAAGTGAAGTACATTGGTTCATGTCTAACTATTTTGTTTAAAATTAAGGTGGTAGTGGTTAGTATTTTGAGTGGGTTTATGGGTTTTGGTGGTTTAACTGAATTTACTTCTAGCCCTGCAAGGGAAAGGGCTTGATGGGTTTGCTATTTGTTGTATGGGTGGGTCATTTTCATCGATCTATGTAGAAATTTGAGTTTTTGACATTCTGTTAATGGTGGTGGGGATATTAGCTGGATTTTAATCTCTTGGGTTGTCACCTCGCCAAAGTATGAAAAATTTGACTGTAAAATTGATTGGTATTTCTTTAAAACAACATATTTCCTAAAATTTCATACTTGTCATGTGTTATTATGGTTTCCCATTTAAATTTATTCGATGTGATAAATACAACATATGAATCAAAATAGAGTAGTAAAGCTCATATCCACAATTGATATAGGTTGAGATTTGATTAGTAAATAATAATCCACTCCCTTAGGGTTCCTACTTTATAACAAGTCTATAATGCAAGCTATATGAATGAATAAATTAATGATAGTGTGTACATATGAATCAAAATGTGGTAATTAAGAGCTCACACCCAAAACCCAAACATTAGCAAGATGGAGATTGACTAGGTAATCAAGAACATTATTTGGAATATGTTGTATTTTTAGATTTTTTTCTCATGTTTGCACAGATAAGCAAGCTGCATTCTGAAAGTTTAGGTCGGGTGGGTTGATCCATCAACTCCAGTGTGAATCCTAAGGAAATTCAACAACTCACCATTTTTGGCCTCAAGCTCTCTCTCCCAGTTCCCTCCACGAGCTATGCCTCCTTCCTAACCCTACCCTCAAGCTCTCTCTCATGGTTTCTCCTGCATGCCCTAGTTATCTGTGTCCAACTTCCTTCTCCCAGCGTGTCCTAGGTGCCCTAGCTCTCTGTATCCAGCTTCCTTATTCAACATGTATTTGATCAATGCATTCCCTACTCCATCTTCTTTATCCAACGTGTATTCATTCTTCGACATGTAGTGTATTCTATTCGAGTAGGGTATTCCCTGCTCTGGATTCTGATCAACGCTCTGCTATATTGTCTCATGAATGGGCACGGGCGAGTGCAATATGATCAGATTTTGTTTTAGTGTTATTTTGTTGGGAGTGAAATATTAGATTTAGATTTAGTGTTATTTTGTTATAGTTATTTTTTTTTGTTTTATTTTTTTATATATTATATATATTATATATATATTTTTTCATTTTTTTGTTTATTTTTTTATTATATTTACATATTATATATATTATATATATTAAGACAAGTGGATCCATGAAATAAGGCATCAAATATATGAAGAACACATGCGAAATGCCTTCAATATTCAACTAAATCCATAAAGAAAGGGGTGGCCCCTCATCACTCAATAAATAAGACCATCCCTTAACAATATGTATGCAAGGATGGTGAGTGATCCACATGGGATGATGAGTAATATCCAAATAAAACCTAAACAAGTGTGAAATCATCCCACAATTAGGCTAGGGAATAACTACATGGAAGACTCCTCCACCAAGTAATAGGGCATAAACATATGTAGAAGAGGGAAACACTTGACATGAGGGTGTAATATATGTCATAAAAAACCATATAAATATGTGTATGAATCCTCAACATGAGAAAGGGAATTCACCTCATGAACATCACACCATGCTAGACCATACCAACCTAAATGAATGTGAAATCAAGTGATATCAAGGGGAAAATTCCAAGCAAACAAAGATGCCAATACAATATTATCTTAGCCAAAACTTGCTAGGGTGTTCCATCAAGGGAGTCATACATAAACATGCATCAACCAACCAATGATCATAGGGAATCCACAACCAAGTCGCTACTAGTATTAAAGGAAAGAAATCACCATGACAAATAGAGCATCAACATCATCTAGCCATCCATGAATACATCACTAATAGTCTTGATTCGTAGTAATTAAGGGCCATATGATCCAAATTAATCTTATAGGTATCATAATATTTGGCCTCTAAATGAGGTATGGGAACCATTAGAAATATTTATACACAATGGATGGGTCTCCAGACCTTAACTCTAGTCATCATGAGAGAAACTAAAGGGCCTTAGGACCTAAATGAAGTTTTAAAGGTTCATGATCCATGAAAAAATTCATTGAGCTACTACAGAGGACCTTTAGAGGGGATACTTGGCTTCATATGAGTATTTCTAGGAGGTTTTGTGCACCAAGGATGGGTATCTGGGACTTGACCATGGTAAGAAGAGGAAATGATGGGCCTCGAGTTTTATATAAATGTTTTAAGGATTTGGTCTGTGGACATGGCCTCAAAGAACAACATAGGTCCTCTAAAAAGGATATTTGATCTTAGAATGAGATATGGGAATATATAGGAGGTTTTTCATACTAGGGAAGGATATTGGGGTCTTAACCATAGTTAAGTAGGGAAAGGAAGGGCCATATGACCTAAATCAAGATTCTAGGAATTATAGTACAAACATAGGTCTTGAACCATTACACATGTCTTTAGAGGGCATATTTAGCCACCAAATGGGATACATATGCCATTAGGAACTCCCTTGAAGAGCCATTGTACCATTCCAGGCCATACTTACCACTTTCCATCACTTAACCCCCCATTATCCTTGTCTCTTGGGATTTTAGGGTGTATTGACCCAAGAAGGGGTTGTCCCTCATTCAATGGGAATAAGGGGCTGAAGGCATAAAGGAATTATTATGGAGAACCTTCTCACAACCACAGAGGTTAGAATTTCAGATGGCATCCACCACACCATCTGGCTTTCGGGAGGCACTGGGCCTTTGTCCATGAGGTACAAGTAGGTATTATGGTGAGTGTCATTTCAATATTTGAGGCATTTAAGTATGTTGTATCTTAGACTGCTTTAGATTTAATGACATATTCTTGGACATTATTCCTTTTGCCATATTTCACATTATGAGGGTTAAGGGTGATAGGTTGTTGGGATTAATGTTACACTCATTATGGGGTTATATTTGTTAGGGTTTACAAGTGTTGGGGTAAGGGGTTATACGAGTTAGGAATCCTATATGTTAGGTGTAGAGTTTATAAAGTTTGAGGGTTATAGAGTTTAGGGGTTATTAATAATAAGGGTTATATGGGTTAAGATTCGTAGGGTTTAAGGATTAGGATATAAGAGTTAAAGGTTATATTAGGAATGATAAGCGTTTGGGGGTGTGGGTTGTGGGTTATAATGTTTATGGATTAACTTTTATAGGTGTTATAAGTTTTAGGGATTAGGAATTGTAGTGGTTATGCCTTATATTATGGGTTATAATGTACTATGGAAGTGGTTATTTGTGTTGGGAGTCATATGGGTTAGGAATGAGATGGGTTATAGGGTTATGAATCAAAGGTTATAGGAATCCAGTGTTATTTTAGTTAGATGCAATAAAAGGTGTAAGGATTAGAGATTAGATTTATTTATAGATACCAAGGGTTCTATTAGTTGTTGATGGGATAGGGGTTATTGAGATTATTGATGGTAGGGTATAGGGAGGTTATATTAGGGTTTATAAGCTTAAGAGGGTTATAAATGTTAGGGGTTATATGTTAACAATTACATAAGGGTTTGGTTTATAAGAGTGTTAGTGGAAAACTATTTGAACATGTACAATTTCTAGTTTTAAGGATTTTTTACATTAATGTTATGTAACTATTAAGGTGGATTATAAGGTACGCGTATGTTCTATGTATGAAGGTAAGGGATATTGGTTCTTAGTTTGCTTGTGTAGAGTGTTAACAAAGAGAGGTCTTGTGTTAGACAACTTTAAAAGCCATGTGTAGACATAGTCAAACACTAAACTTTGGGTATACTAGGAAGGTCTAAATAGGAGTTATATCCACCACCTATTATTCATATAATTGTGTCTTGGTTCCTAGCAGTGTTAAAATTTTGTGTTCAATTTGAACATTTTTTCCTATATTGAAATTTTTTTGCATGTGGTTTTGGAGAGGAATGTGTCAACTAACTTGGAGTAAATTGTCAACCCATAAATTTTACAAGCTATATAACTACCTACCCATCATTTTCTCCTTATACGGATACTTTTATAAACCAACTCTTATATACATATATATACATACAAATGTTTAATGTTTTTCTTTGTTTTATGTCTTTGTCCTTATAAGTTACCCACATAAAGTCATAAACCAAGGAAAAATAATTACACACCCACATATAATTTTAATTTTAATTTTACATGTCTAATTCTTTTTAAAATTTCTAGTGTTTTGAAAGTTAAAAATGAAATTAATTTATTTTCTTGCAAAACACTTTCTAGGTTGGAAGAAGTAGAAGTTGAAACTTTAAATATTGGGAACCTGTGTACTTAAACAAGGGATTATATAAATTTCAACGATGAAAAAAAGAGAGGGAGAAAAGTGTCTATAATGCACCAGTTCAAATAAAATAAAAACCATTTCCATGTAGATTTCTATGAATTTTTTTTCTTATGAATGAATCAATTAATTTTGGGAGCCCAACATGTAAAGGGAGAAAACTGTATAATGTATCAATGGAGATATTTTGTAGTGCAAAGTTCAAATAAAAAAAAAAAAAACATTTGAATTAATTGACATGGGGCATAGTAGGTGGTACCATAGAGGGTAACCTTATGTTATATCATTTATCTTTGGTGCTCATGCATCATGTGTCATGGCTTGAGACATCACATACTAGAAAACATACAAAGAATCTTTGTCTTATGAGCAAGATATGGTTATACTATCCAGTTTGAGGTTTGGCATAGTGATTGTTCTGATAGACTACACTCCATTGCACCACATAATCCCTACATAAGGAATAATTGTTCTAACGCAACTACGTTTGAACCTAAAATCCAAAGGCATTCTCTGATGCCACCCAAAAAAATTGGCCTTAACGTAGGATTTTACCTTTTAAAAATCTTATTTTTGTTGTTTTTTTTCAAATTGTCCTCGACAATCATTATGCACTAAGATATAAGAGATAATAATACTTAAATCTACCAATATCCTACCAAGGAAACATTCCTTGTAGAGATATGATTCTTGAAAGCTATCAATATCCTACCAATCAAATGATGCTTGGTCCATAAGGGCTTGTCAAAGTTCATTTGCAAGCTAAGTTACTTCAGAATTTGCATGTGACATAACACTATCATTCAATAGTCAAATTGTTACATTTCATTGTCATGCATCATGCGTGAGGGCTTGAGCCACCAAAAAGGAAACATACAAAGCATATTTATCTTATGAACAAGATATGGTACTATCCATTTTGAGGTTTGGCATAGAGATTGTTCTTATAAACTACACTACATTGCACCATATAAACCCTACACTCCTTGAAAACCATGTAACACCATTCAAAGACACATTCACGACCTCTAATCCCCATTCACAGGTCACTATTTCCCATGTCTAGTCCAATGTAACAATGATGACATTTACGATGATGATGACATTTATTGATCATTCTAGGTATATTTCTCATTCATGAGGCCAAAAGCATATCAACTCATGCATATTTAGACCTTATTGCAACAATGATTGCATTAAGGTAGCTTATTTTAACTATGTATTTCTCCACAAGAAAGAGAGAGAGTAAACCTATGGTAGTCAATTTTCTTTTAAAAGAGATTAATAATAGTTTATACTTGCATTTTTTATGAACCAATTATTCGGTGACAGGGGTTCATAACCATATAGCACTTTAAATTGGGTAATTTTGTAGGTAGAGTAATACATAATATCATACCAATATTTCGTTAGATGAAACCACCACATCCATTTTCTTTGTTTATCCCATGTGTACATTTGAAGGTACTTGCAACGAAGTAGCTATACTTGGAACCACCTCATCCATTTCCTTTGTTTATCCCATGTAAAGATTCTTGCGACGAATTAGCTATACTATTGACAATACTTTTTCGTCGATAGTATATCTAATTCGACACAAGAATCTTTACATTCGTCCCTCTTGCGATGATATCCTTTCCTTGTCTCTTGCCGACGAATTACCTTAATTGTCTCTCTTGCTGACGAATTTTTTTTCATAAGTGATGGGTACTAAATTATCCTTGATTTTCTCCTATACCTATTCTACTTATTTTCACACCACCATATATATCAATATTTCTTGAAGGTTAAAAAGATTAACATCCACTTAGAAGAGAATCCAATATCATATTGCTCTACTTCTATAGAGACTACTCTCTCTATGTTTTAAAAGATAGCTACATGACACTATACTTAAATGACAAATTCCAACACTTGATGGTTTTAATTAGGATTCATTTCATATTTGGTTTATCAACTTAAAATTAAAATTTGATACTTTGCAAGCTAGTACCTTGAGTCAAATACAAATATGAAATTAGGAATAATTTACATATCTACTAGAAGATTCATTCTAATCTATAACAAATATACTAAATTCTCATAATTTCTTCCCATAACTAGAAGTTTTACATTTAGAGTTCCCTTCCACATGGCCATTTGTCCTCATTATTGTTACCATGAAACTATCCTTCAGAGATATCACACTGCAATCCTTCTTGATAGAACTTTATTACATTGACAAATGTCACATTATTCCACTTTATTACATTGCATTAGTAAGTGCTTCAATATGGGATAATGGAGTTTAATCTTTGAAAAAGTGGGTGTGTGAGTCAAATTTGAGTCCATAAACCCTCCCATATTGTTAAGGCATGCAAATAGTCTATCCATGTCAAATTTCAATGCATACAAAAACAATTTGAAAAAATTTCAACATTGGCCCCATTCACAGCTCACTGTTGCCCATGTCTAGTCCTAATACAAATTATGTTCATCATTCCTTTTAAAATCCATTCGACAGTACACACGTCCCTGCATCTAGTACTATAAGGGAATATTTTTATGGTGTTGACTAAGAAATCAATGAAAAAGAGGTATTTTTCATCACAACTATGACACACATAAATTGTATATACATTAATGTAGAACCTGAAAGAAAAATGAAGAAAGGCTGATGAAAAATTAAAACTTGTGTAACCAATTTTTGTACTTTGAAAGAAAAATAGGGTTTATGGTTTACATGATGAATTGATGATGGAAAAAAGTGGGTGTGTGAGTCAAATTGGAGTCCATAAACCCTCCCATATTGTTAAGGCATGTGAATAGT
>JASDQU010014554.1:20863-42771 GCA_032191745.1 Picea mariana | reverse complement strand
AGTGACCTGTGAATGGGGCCAACATTGAAAGTTTTTCAAACTATTTCTGTATGCACTGAAATTTGACATGGATAGACTATTTGCCTGCCTTAATGATATGGGAGAGTTTCTAGACTCAAATTTGACTCACACACCTACCTTTTTCCATCATCAATTCATCAAGTAAACCATAAACCTTATTTTTCTTTCAAACTACACAAATTGGTTGACACAAGTTTTAAGTTTGCATCAACCTTTCTTCATTTGTCTTTCAGGTTCTACATTAATGTCTATACAATGTATGTGTGTCATAGTTGTGATGAAAAATCCCTCTTTTTCGTTGATTGCTTAATAAACACCATAAAAATATTCCCTTGCAGTACTAGATGCAGGGACGTGTGTACTGTCGAACCAAACAGAAATTGTACTAGGAATAGACATGGGCAACAGTGACTTGTGAATGGGGCCAATGTTGAAAGTTTTTTAAATTGTTTCTGTATGCACTGAAATTTGAAATGGATAGACTATTCACATGCCTTAACAATATGGGAGGGTTTATGGACTCCAATTTGACTCACACACCCACTTTTTTCCATCATCAATTCATCATGTAAACCATAAACCCTATTTTTCTTTCAAAGTACAAAAATTGGTTACACAAGTTTTAATTTTTCATCAGCCTTTCTTCATTTTTCTTTGAGGTTCTACATTAATGTATATACAATGTATGTGTGTCATAGTTGTGATGAAAAATCCCTCTTTTTCGTTGATTGCTTAGTCAACACCATAAAAATATTCCCTTATAGTAATAGATGCGGGGACGTGTGTACTGTCGAATGGATTTTAAAAGGAATGATGAACATAATTTGTATTAGGACTAGACATGGGCAATAGTGACCTGTGAATGGGGCCAATGTTGAAATTTTTTCAAATTGTTTCTGTATGCATTGAAATTTGACATGGATAGACTATTTGCATGCCTTAACAATATGGGAGGGTTTATGGACTCAAATTTGACTCACACACCCACTTTTTCAAAGATTAAACTCCATTATCTCATATTGAAGCACTTACTAATGCAATGTAATAAAGTGGAATAATGTGACATTTGTCAATGTAATAAAGTTCTATCAAGCAGGATTGCAGTGTGATGTCTCTGAAGGATAGTTTCATGGCAGCAATAATGAGGACAAATGGCCATGTGGAATGGAACTCTAAATGTAAACCTTCTAGTTATGGGAAGAAATAATGAGAATTTAGTATATTTGTTATAGATTAGAATGAATGTTCTAGTAGATATGTTAATTATTCCTAATTTCATATTTGTATTTGACTCAAGGTACTAGCTTGCAAAGTATCAAATTTTAATTTCAAGTTGATAAACCAAATATGAAATGAATCCTAATTAAAACCATCAAGTGTTGGAATTTGTCATTTAAGTGTAGTGTCATGTAGCTATCTATTAAAACATAGAGAGAGTAGTCTCTATAGAAGTAGAGCAATATGATATTGGATTCTCTTCTAAGTGAATGTTGATATTTTTAACCTTCAAGAAATATTGATATATATGGTGGTGTGAAAATAAGTAGAATAGGTATAGAAGAAAATCAAGGATAATTTAGTACCCATCACTTATGAAAAAAATTCCGTCAGCAAGAGAGACAATTAAGGTAATTTGTCGGCAAGAGACAAGGAAAGGATATCATCGCAAGAGGGATGAATGTAAAGATTCTTGTGTCAAATTAGATATACTATCGATGAAAAAGTATTGTCAATAGTATAGCTAATTCGTCGCAAGAATCTTTACATGGGATAAACAAAGGAAATGGATGTGGTGGTTCCAAGTATAGCTAATTCGTTGCAAGTACCTTCAAATGTACACATGGGATAAACAAAGAAAATCGATGTGGTGGTTCCATCTAACGAAATATTGGTATGATATTATGTATTACTCTACCTACAAAATTACCCAATTTAAAGTGCTATATGGTTATGAACCCCTGTCACCGAATAATTGGTTCATAAAAAATGCAAGTATAAACTATTATTAATCTCTTTTAAAAGAAAATTGACTACCATAGGTTAACTCTCTCTCTTTCTTGTGGAGAAATACATAGTTAAAATAAGCTACCTTAATGCAATCATTGTTGCAATAAGGTCTAAATAGGCATGAGTTGATATGCTTTTGGCCTCATGAATGAGAAATATACCTGGAATGATCAATAAATGTCATCATCATCGTAAATGTCATCATTGTTACATTGGACTAGACATGGGAAATAGTGACCTGTGAATGGGGCTTAGAGGTCGTGAATGTGTCTTTGAATGGTGTTACATGGTTTTCAAGGAGTGTAGGGTTTATATGGTGCAATGTAGTGTAGTATATAAGAACAATCTCTATACCAAACCTCAAAATGGATAGTACCATATCTTGTTCATAAGATAAATATGCTTTGTATGTTTCCTTTTTGGTGGCTCAAGCCCTCACACATGATGCATGACAATGAAATGTAACAATTTGACTATTGAATGATAGTGTTATGTCACATGCAAATTCTGAAGTAACTTAGCTGCAAATGAACTTTGACAAGCCCTTATGGCCCAAGCATCATTTGATTGGTAGGATATTGATAGCTTTCAAGAATCGTATCTCTACAAGGAATGTTTCCTTGGTAGGATATTGGTAGATTTAAGTATTATTATCTCTTATATCTTAGTGCATAATGATCGTTGAGGACAATTTGAAAAAAAAACAACAAAAATAAGATTTTTAAAAGGTAAAATCCTACGTCAAGGCCAATTTTTTGGGTGGCATTAGAGGATGCCTTTGGATTTTAGGTTCAAACATAGTTTTGTTAGAACAATTATTCCTTATGTAGGGATTATGTGGTGCAATGGAGTGTAGTCTATCAGAACAATCACTATGCGAAACCTCAAACTGGATAGTATAACCATATATTGTTCATAAAACAAAGATTCTTTGTATGTTGTTTAGTATGTGATGTCTCAATCCATGACACATGATGCATGAGCACCAAAGATAAATGATATAACATAAGGTTACCCTCTATGGTACCACCTACTATGCCCCATGTCAATTAATTCAAATGGTTTTTTTTTTATTTGAACTTTGCACTACAAAATATCTCCAGTGATACATTATACAGTTTTCTCCCTTTACATGTTGGGCTCTCAAAATTAATTGATTCATTCATAAGAAAAAAAATTCATAGAAATCTACATGGAAATGGTTTTTATTTTAATTGAACTGGTGCATTATAGACACTTTTCTCCCTCTCTTTTTTTCATCGTTGAAATTTATATAATCCCTTCTTTAAGTACACGGGTTCCCAATATTTAAAGTTTCAACTTCTACTTCTTCCAACCTAGAAAGTGTTTTGCAAGCAAATAAATTAATTTCATTTTTAACTTTCAAAACACTAGAAATTTTAAAAAGAATTAGACATGTAAAATTAAAATTAAAATTATATGTGGGTGTGTAATTATTTTTCCTTGGTTTATGACTTTATGTGGATAACTTATAAGGACAAAGACATAAAACAAAGAAAAACATTAAACATTTGTATGTATATATATGCATATAAGAGTTGGTTTATAAAAGTATCCTTATAAGGAGAAAATGATGGGTAGGTAGTTATATAACTTGTAAAATTTATGGGTTGACAATTTACTCCAAGTTAGTTGACACATTCCTCTCCAAAACCACATGCAAAAAAATTTCAATATAGGAAAAAATGTTCAAATTGAACACAAAATTTTAACACTGCTAGGAACCAAGACACAATTATATGAATAATAGGTGGTGGATATAACTCCTATTTAGACCTTCCTAGTATACCCAAAGTTTAGTGTTTGACTATGTCTACACATGGATTTTAAAGTTGTCTAACACAAGACCTCTCTTTGTTAACACTCTACACAAGAAAACTAAGAACCATTATCCCTTACCTTCATACATAGAACATACGCGTACCTTATAATCCACCTTAATAGTTACATATCATTAATGTAAAACATCCTTAAAACTAGAAATTGTACATGTTCAAATAGTTTTCCACTAACACTCTTATAAACCAAACCCTTATGTAATTGTTAACATATAACCCCTAACATTTATAACCCTCTTAATCTTATAAACCCTAATATAACCTCCTTATACCCTACCATCAATAATCTCAATAACCCCTATCCCATCAACAACTAATAGAACCCTTGGTATCTATAAAGAAATCTAATCTCTAATCCTTACACCTTTTATTGCATCTAACTAAAATAACACTGGATTCCTATAACCTTTGATTCATAACCCTATAACCCATCTCATTCCTAACCCATATGACTCCCAACATAAATAACCACTTCCATAGTACATTATAACCCATAATATAAGGCATAACCACTACAATTCCTAATCCCTAAAATGTATAACACCTATAAAAGTTAATCCATAAACATTATAACCCACAACCCACACCCCCAAACACTTATCATTTCTAATATAACCTTTAACTCTTATATCCTAATCCTTAAACCCTACGACTCTTAACCCATATAGCCCTTATTATTAATAACCCCTAAACTCTATAACCCTCAAACTTTATAAACTCTACACCTAACATATAGGATTCCTAACTCGTATAACCCCTTACCCCAACACTTGTAAACCCTAACAAATATAACCCCACAACCCCATAATGAGTGTAACATTAATCCCAACAACCTATCACCCTTAACCCTCATAATGTGAAATATGGCAAAAGGAATAATTTCCAAGAATATGTCATTAAATCTAAAGCAGTCTAAGATACAACATACTTAAATGCCTCAAATATTGAAATGACACTCACCATAATACCTGACTTGTACCTCATGGAAAAAGGCCCAGTGCCTCTCGAAAGCCAGATGGTGTGGTGGATGCCATCTGAAATTCTAACCTCTGTGGTTGTGAGAAGGGTCTCCATAATAATTCCTCTATGCCTTCAGCCCCTTATTCCCATTGAATGAGGGACAACCCCTTCTTGGGTCAATACACCCTAAAATCCCAAGATACAAGGATAATGGGGGGTTAAGTGATGGAAAGTGGTAAGTATGGCCTGGAATGGTACAATGGCTCTTCAAGGGAGTTCCTAATGGCATATGTATCCCATTTGGTGGCTAAATATGCCCTCTAAAGACATGTGTAATGGTTCAAGACCTATGTTTGTACTATAATCCCTAGAATCTTGATTTAGGTCATATGGCCCTTCCTTTCCCTACTTAACTATGGTTAAGACCCCAATATCCTTCCCTAGTATGCAAAACCTCCTATAGATTCCCGTATCTCATTCTAAGATCAAATATCCTTTTTAGAGGACCTATGTTGTTCTTTGAGGCCATGTTCACAGACCAAATCCTTAAAACATTTATATAAAACTTGAGGCCCATCATTTCCTCTTCTTACCATGGTCAAGTCCCAGATACCCATCTTTGGTGCACAAAACCTCCTAGAAATACTCATATGAAGCCAAGTATCCCCTCTAAAGGTCCTCTGTAGTAGCTCAATGAATTGTTTCATGGATCATGAACCTTTAAAACTTCATTTAGGTCCTAAGACCCTTTAGTTTCTCTCATGATGACTAGAGTTAAGGTCTGCAGACCCATCCATTGTGTATAAATATTTCTAATGGTTCCCATACCTCATTTAGAGGCCAAATATTATGATCCCTATAAGACTAATTTGGATCATATGGCCCTTAATTACTAGGAATCAAGACTATTAGTGATGTATTCATGGATGGCTAGATTATGTTGATGCTCTATTTGTCATGGTGATTGCTTTCCTTTAATACTAGTAGTGACTTGGTTGTGGATTCCCTATGATCATTGGTTGGTTGATTATACACCATGCATGTTTATGTATGACTCCCTTGATGGAACACCCTAGCAAGTTTTGGCTAAGATAATATTGTATTGGCATCTTTGTTTGCTTGGAATTTGCCCCTTGATATCACTTGATTTCACATTCATTTAGGTTGGTATGGTCTAGCATGGTGTGATGTTCATGAGGTGAATTCCATTTCTCATGTTGAGGATTCATACACATATTTATATGGTTTATTATGACATATATTACACCCTCATGTCAAGTGTTTCCCTCTTCTACATATTTTTATGCCCTATTACTTGGTGGAGGAGTCTTCCATGTAGCTATTCCCTAGCCTAATTGTGGGATGATTTCACACTTGTTTAGGTTTTATTTGGATATTACTCATCATCCCATGTGGAGTACTCACCCTCCTTGCATACATATTGTTAAGGGATGGTCTTATTTATTGAGTGATGAGGGGCCACCCCTTTCTTTATGGATTTAGTTGATTATTGAAGGCATTTCAGATGTGTTCTTCGTATATTTGATGCCTTATTTCATGGATCCACTTGTCTTAATATATATAATATATATAATATGTAAATATAATATATAATATAAATATAATAAAAAAATAAACAAAAAAAAATGAAAAAATATATATATAATATATATAATATATAAAAAAATAAAACAAAAAAAAATAACTATAACAAAATAACACTAAATCTAAATCTAATATTGCACTCCCAAAAAAATAACACTAAAACAAAATATGATCATATTGCACTCACGCATGCCCATTCATGAGACAATATAGCAGAGTGTTGATTAGAATCCAGAGCAGGGAATACCCTACTCGAATATAGTGATCGAATACACTACACGTCGAAGAATGAATACACGTCGGATAAAGAAGATGGAGTAGGGAATGCATTGATCAAATACATGTTGAATAAGGAAGCTGGATACAGAGAGCTAGGGAACCCAGAACATGCTGGGAGAAGGAAACTGGAGACAGATAACTAGGGCATGCAGGACCGACCATGAGAGAGAGCTCGAGGGTAGGGTTAGGAAGGAGGCATAGCTTGCAGAGGGAACTGGGAGAGAGAGATTGAGGCCAAAAATGGTGAGTTGTTGAATTTCCTTAGGCTTCACACTGGAGTTTATGGATCAACCCACCCGACCTAAACTTTCAGAATGCAGCGTGCTTATCTGTGCAAACATGAGAAAAAAAATCTAAAAATACAACATATTCCAAATAATGTTCTTGATTACCTAGTCAATCTCCATCTTGCTAATGTTTGGGTTTTGGGTGTGAGATATTAATTACCACATTTTGATTCATATGTACACACTATCATTAATTTATTCATTCATATAGCTTGCATTATAGACTTGTTATAAAGTAGGAACCCTAAGGGAATGGATTATTATTTACTAATCAACTCTCAACCTATATCAATTGTGGATATGAGCTTTACTACTATATTTTGATTCATATGTTGTATTTATCACATAAAATAAATTTAAATGGGAAACCATAATAACACATGACAAGTATGAAATTTTAGGAAATATGTTGTTTTAAAGAAATACCAATCAATTTTACAGTCAAAGTTTTCATACTTTGGCGAGGTGACAACCTAAGAGATTAAAATTCAGCTAAGATCCCCACCACCATTAATAGAATGTCAAAAACTCAAATTTCTACATAGATCGATGAAAATGACCCACCCATACAGCAAATAGCAAACCCATCAAGCCCTTTCCCTTGCATGGATATAAGTAAATTCAGTTAAACCACCAAAACCCATAAACCCACTCAAAATACTAACCACTACCACCTTAATTTTAAACAAAATAGTTAGACATGCACCAATGTACTTCACTTATGTTGTTTGACAGCCACACAGGTGGTGCAAGATAGAATCCAATGGAAGACAACAGTGAGAAGAGCATAGAACTCTTCCAGAGATCTAGCCCTCAGTTTACTCAAGAGAGACATTATTCTCTTTGGCCTCAAATTCTTCATCTTTCTCTTGGCTCTCTCATAAGACTTCTTTTTTTTCTCTACCTCGGTCTTCTTAGAGAAGGTGAACTCCTTGAATATATCTGCCTGCAAGCATATATGCTCTCTTTGTATGTTCTTATGGGCTTCTTATTCACTAGTTCACCTATCCTATCACTTTACATTGTTGACATCATCATGTTGGCATGGCAACATCAATATGCCACATGACATTTGACCCTTGATCCTCATGGTGTTGAAGTGGAGGACAACAGTTTCCAATATGGAATCTAATCACATTGTAAGTTGTGCAAAGGATATCTTATAGATCCTAAAAATAAGTCCTTGAATTTACTTGCACTTTATGGACCTATAATATTATAGAACCTAATCTAATATAGCAATAATTCTATGATATGAGTTATGCAACATAAGGAAAATAAGTGTTGAAAACTACCTATCATAATTATTTGAATTAGTAGCCTTAAAGGGATTCCATGTGCATAGGTTAGATAAGAATTTTGTTGGTTGGTGCATTGGAGAATGGTTACATGGATATCTGTAAGACTTAGAGAATGTCAGGTGACCGTGTAGTCACATTAATGTGCCTACTTAGTTTTTAGTCACATTATATAATATAAACTAAGTATTTGTTGAAGAGAGTTAGTCCTTATAGAATTTATATCATGTATTTGATATTGAGATCAACGACTTAAATGGTGGATATTCACTCCTAATATATGTTGGAAAAATTGTCAAAAAAATTGAAATTTGTTACCAAAAACTGCTAAAAACCTTGAGATTTGTTACCAAAAATTTGTAGCATGTAGGTCTAGGAGTCTTCCTTGAGATTGAGCTTACAGTGGATGTTCAACAATTTATATTGGGTCTTAAATTAGTGAATATATGTTTTGTATGAGAGTCATAATTTTCAAGGCGTGAGATGGGATGGGTAATGGATAGTCTACGAGTAGGGAGCATAGATGGGTTGAATAAGGTAGATTTATTGTATACTAATGTCACCATGTTTACACCTCTTATGTCTTGGCAAGGTTAAGAATTTCCAAAGAACATAAAAATTTGAAATCCTTATGTGACATTCCTCTTAAGAAACAAGGAATCGTATCATTTTTTATTTATTACATTGTTCTTTTCAATGTTGTATAGGTGTACTAAGTGAACTATGACATTTTCATGGTATTTTTAAAATTTGGGTCATTTTTTTTCCATTTATCTAGATAACTAGATCATACTTTTTGTCATTATCAGTGCACACATAGTAATCTATCAAGAAATTATTTATTTGCTTAAAACCTCTTTCTCCTTCCCATAGCTAGTTTTCATCGAAGTTGAAATTCTTGCATTTCATTTTCCTCTTGCATGGTTTAAAGATTCAATTTGAAATTCCATCAGTTTCACGACCACTCCTTTGAGTAATAGTAGCCTAAAATCAAGCGCTAATTAAAATTTATCTAGCAACTTTTCTAGGGATCTTCAAACCCATCTTAGCTTAGGTGTAGATATTTGGAATAGGATTGTGAGAATAAATTTCCAAAAATACTAAAAAAACATAAATCTTTGAGTTAGGGAGTGAAATCTGGTTTCTATATCATTGACTTTGGGAATCCCTTCTAACACAAGGTTCAAGCACAAGGTCACATTGGGGCTAATAGAGTAATCAACCCTACTTTGTTGTTCTTAGTGTCGATTGTCGACTGTCCCCCCTCTGCTTTGGTATAGTAGGTGGTACCATAGAGGCCATAATATTTTATACTTCCTACATAAGGTGACAGCACAGGGAATGTGGTGTTGTACCTAGGATCGATGTTAGATATACTCACTCGAACTCCTTGGAGGGTTTCCCACTGCACAGTGAGGTAACTTGAACTAGGGAATTATTTGTTTAAGCAGGTTGTCAACCTAACTTTCTCACCCGCCGAAACTCATCCCTTTCGCACATCGATCCTGTGATGTTGGATTCCATCACCAACTACCACTTATTTGTGATAAGGTTTGTTTTCATGCTTGACTCCTATATTAATTAACATGTGTTGTTTTTCTCCTTATTTGGCCTTAGGATATTTTTGTGTCTAATGGCATCAGTTCCATGATAATTCCTCATTTGATCAATACAAAATATGGATACCATTAAAATAAAAGGGAATAAAGAGGTAACAAATAGCTCATACCTAACTTATGTCTTATAATTATCCAACATTGTTCTTTACACTTAGTGAAACAAACACCAAATGGAATGGTTTACACATGGTCATGACTGACAAAGCTCCATCTAATTCAAATGAGCAATGTGATTGGATAATTCAAAATATTATCATAAACCCACATCTCACATATTTTTACATGCACCATAGATTCACAATCTTTAATAAAGAGGTCTGGGAGAAATGCATCCATGCAAAATTGTCCACATCGGAATTTTCCATGTCCTTGATGGAAATATATAAAATTCCCTTGAAGATATTTTAGTCCTTGTCCTTCTTAAAAAGGATGATCCCATTATGGAAGTGGTTAAAAAATCATTGTATCCCCCCTCTATATGGGAAATGCTACTTCTTATATTATCCTTCCCCTACAATAGGGAGTGTTGTGTCCCTTTTCTCGAAAATAAGTGAGGTTCCTCTTCTTTGTCTTTGGCATCCTACATGGTTACTTCCCAAAGTAATTCCTTCTCTAGGGTTTTACGTCTATATGATGGGGCCATTCAATTTAACATTATTTACATGGTAGGTTAAGTCACTGGTCATGATCACTTTCCCCATATCCACCATTCGATATGCCTTCAAGGTGCTAAGATAGACTTCTCGCAAGGCCTTGATATATTGTGAGGTCCTCACATTCAACTCACTAAACCTCCCTGTTAGCTTGAAACTCACCTCTCTTCCAAGAAATAGGGAAGACCCTCCTCTTAGATCAATAGTTTTATCCCTTTATCTAACCCTCTCGTAGCCTCTTCAACATATCCCCCTTTTGATGGAACATATATCTTTCCTTATTTCTCTCAAGTGGTTTATCCACTCACTATCCATGGCCCAATTGAACCTTGGGTCTCCCCATCAACCATCACATTATCCCTTAGATCTATGAGTCTTGGTACATCTATGATGGTTCCTCAAACTTTACCTTGAACTTTTATCCTTGATATATTATAAACAAGTAAAGTAAATGTGTAGCAACAACAATTGGCCCCTCACAATAAAAAATTTCCAAACCTTAGCCAAGGAATGTTAATGTCCTACTCTAAAACATTCATCTCCATGTGTAAGCCAAGTATTCATTTCAACCTACACATAATCTAAAAACCAAGCATTCATGTCAAACTCTACACAACCCCTAAACCAAGAATTCATGTAAACCTCTACACAACCCAAAAACCAAGCATACATCCAACATTCTCCCAACCTATTGGACATGAATACATGCAACCTCAAAACTCTAATGTTTAGCAAAAATAGAATCCAATCATGAACATGTTCAACATTCCACCCTCTTGCATCCATGGTATATGACTATGTACTCATCCAAGTATGGGAGGCAAAGGTGGGATACCACCCTTTGACAATAACACCCCCCCTATGTTGCATACTCAAACCAAAACTTGAGCTCAAATGGAGGAATTAGGGATAAAGACCTTCATGCATCATATAGACCTTCCTACACAAAAATGTTTAGACAATCCTTTCCCCTTAAATTGTAGAAACATGGATTCCCCCAAAACTACTTGAATTACCTAAATTCAATGGTGCTCCGACAAAGGAATACCTTTAGTGTCACTTAGAATCTTTCACTACTACATGTGTCAAGTTTCTTCATTATAACAACAATATCACTATAAATTATTTTCCTCAATACTTGATAGGTGATTCCATTCAATGGTTCCATCATCTCCCTAAAGAGTCAATTTAATACCCTTACATGTTAGTGAATTAGGTCATCCAATAATTTAACATCACTCAACCAAATGAATCTTGTATCCTTAACCTTTTTAACCTCAAACAAGAAGATGAGGAATCTAAAAAAACTTTCATTCATTAATGGTGTAAGTTTTTGCATGACTCTATGGAAAATTTACATGAATACACCTTTTATCACCTCTTTATCAATGCCTCGAAATGAGACAACATGATCACAAATTATATAAAAGATCCCCCTTCAACTGAAGATTCCATCGACAACCTCCATCAAATAGAAAATTCCTAACTTAAGTATGTTGTGGGAGATAACATAGTTAAAAAACCAAATACGTGAGTCTCCAATAGAAATGAAATGCGAGACATGGTGACAGAAATGACCCTGCCCAAAATTGAAATTAGAATTATCTTTTAAATTAGAGAAAAGGAGAAACATCATTCGTCAACCTAAAAAATCGGCATGTGGTGTAAATAACACAAGAGCGACTCTCATAATACAAACGATTGTTGAAAAATTAAACACTTGATGCAAAGAAAGGCCAAACTAATAGAGCTCATAAGCTTAAGATTGTTCTCACATGATAAAATGCCAAACTCAACAACTACAAGAATATGATGCCCGATCATGATATTCTAAAGTATTCCAAGAAGAACAAGAAGAATAAGGCTTATCTTGAAGACAACTCCAATTCTTCCAAATAAGAAGATGTCACTCCTAAATCTCCTACAAAGAAGAAGAATTATCATGCTAACCCTTGTTCTAGTTAGTCTACACTCAAATTTATGTAAAGGATCGATATCGCTAGAGGTGCCCAGGCACTAGTGTTTGACTCTAACCTCAAAAGGCACCACCCTTCAACTAATTCTATACCTAACCTCACTGACTTGGATATTTTCCTCTTTATGCATTAGGTAGGTCTTTCTTTAGATCAACCTACTCAAAAAATAACCTTTATCCTTATTGACACTTGGGGTCCCCTACCTTCTCTCTAGATTAGATCCATATCTCAAACCAAATGGGAATCTCCTCATGAATATTATAGTATCGTTCCTCCCCCCTCTTCCCAAGCTAGTTGATTTCTATTATTCTTCCTTTATTCAAAGGCCATTCTCTCATGTATTTGAGATGTCATCCTACATTAATGTTCTCTAAGCATGTACTAACTAGATGACCCAAATAATTGAGTCCCTTTTACAATTTCTCCCCTAGGATTAAAAAATATGTGTCCCCTTCTCTCTCCTTAGATTTTTCTCGCATTCCTTTGAGAGAGGAATGGAAAGCCAATATGGTAAACCCATTCTTCATTTAGATCCATCACAATGATTTCACCATCAAATGAGCAATTTTGTATCCTGGATTTTCCCTTGACATCATAAGAAATCCTATCTATCATGTCCTTAGTGTTAATTTATTTTCACCCACCTGTTAGACCCTTTAAGGTTTCAAAAAATCTAACTAGACCCATCAATGCTATTGTGATCCCTATTTTTTTTGTCCTGAGATTGTAGACACCCATTTTTTAGTACTTCTAGTAGACCTAGAGTACAACATCCTCCTAGGTCGACCTTAGTTAGATGCAATGATATTTATCCTTTTCACCTTCAAAAGTGAGATCTTATTTTTCCATGAAGGCAAGAATTAATAGACTTTAGGGATATCACATTAATATTTACTTAATATGACCAAAATCAAGAGGGATATCACATTACATTAGGTGGTTGACCACTATTCTGTAGTTTGAAATCTAACCATAGTGCATATTTCTTGCATGGATAAGTGAGTCGAATTAAGGTGCACCCGCCTAGAGACTCATACCCTTCACTAATTGGGAATCCACTACATGCATGAGTGCCCCTACTAATATTGGTAATTGCACCCTCTAATTGTGCATCCAAAACTAAAGATATATAAAAATTTATTTAGAACTTTGAATATAGAAAAAAAAAGTCCAAAAATTGGAACTAGGATGAGGATGGACTACTCACTAACAACAAGTGCACATGCAACTGAAGGTACAACCAAACATGTACCTGTCATATATTTCTTCATTGAGTGAGGAAATCTTAGGACAAATAGAGGGAAATGCGACTGCATCTAGTAGATATGATACACAAATAAGGACCAGAAGTGAAAAAGTCAGAAGAAAATTTTGTAGACGCATGGAATTTTTTCTTGTCGAAGGAGGATCATGCTCTTATGATGATGAGAGAATAGGAGACATAAAGGTGCCACTCAGGTATAAGCATCTGGTGAAACAATGGGTACCTAAGGAACTACCTCCTATAGATGATGACTTCATTGTCAACAATAGGAGATATTGCATTGCATCATCCTCCCTGCATGGACTGGGGCTATTTTCCATGGATGGAATAACTATAAAATACAATACAGTAACTAAATTGATGGACTATGTCAGACCGTGTTGCAATTATAACAATTGGATGTGGTTGGTTCGATACATGTGAAGTATGCAGAGATATGCACTCGCCACAAATTATATACAGCTAATAAACAAGGATAAAAATAAGGGAGCGACTATCTATATTGATGGAAGGCCTAAAGCTTATGACGATATCTCAGCATTTATAAACAACACATGACCCAGGACAAAAAATAAGCAACCGAATTCCATATATGAGGGACGTGAAGAGAATTAGGTAGTCCTATGCACAATAAAAAATATAGCTCCCGGGGAAGAGTTATTAGTGGATTACCATTTGAATCGAATAATAGTGTGTGGGTACTTATGCAACACATGTTTAAGAAACCTCTACTTATTGCACTATATTTTTTTATCTTTAACATTGTTTTAAATATTTCATGGTCCCAATTTTATAATAATGTGGGAGGTTGATCGTTGAGGTTGATTTTTTTTGGGTGGCAATCATTTTTTTTGTTATCATTAACAATTTTTAAATATTTGGGGGTTCTAATTATATTATAATGTGGCAGGATGATCGTGGAAAAGGGCTAGCCACAAAACATGTAAATGATTATCAAATTTGACTTTCATTTTACATGAATTTTATTATTTGCTTATATAATTTTACTGAAATAGCATTGTTTTTGTTGAAATTATATGTAGTAGGTAGGCCATGTTGATCAATATTCCACTGATGAGGATGGGTTGTATTCATCCCCTGATCTGATGGTATTAATAAAAAAATATATCATTAAATCGAACAAGGAACTTACTAGCTTATTAGATCATCCAGATCAAACTCCCAACGTCCAAGAAAAGATCAATCTCCTTATGTCACAACTTAACACATATAAGGTAATAACCATAATTTAAAGTGTTTTTTCTAATGTACTCATATGTTAAATTATGAAACTTTGTTCTTTAACTTTTACACTATCTCACAAAAAAACATTTTCTTTTTTATAAAGAGATTTTTGGAGCCTGTTCAGCCTGATGTTGGTAGTAGTGGCACTGCAGAGACGCCATAGAGTCTTGATGCAGGCAGTCATATAGCTCCTAGAGTACTATTTACTCCTCCATCTTCCACACTTAATTTAGATAGGAGCCATGACATGCACCACCAGACATCCACACATCAGTTAGACTCTAGAGATGGTGATAAAGACGAGGCTAATGATGTCGTTGACATGGTTGCATTTCATGTAGCTAAACGTGTGACAAGCACGGGAACCCTTCCGTGCACATTTTTGGTTGATGATAGCAGACTTTCATTAAAACAAATAAGACTCTGAGGTAATTTTTCATATTTTAATTGTTTCATGTTGTCCATCTCATACACAAATCATCTAGATGTATTTTTTTAAATTAATGATCATATATTTTTGTGTGTAGGAAACGACCATTTTTATAGGCACCTAGAGAGAAAGGCCTTGTTTATTTTTGGGGAAACCTTACGCATGAGGTGGAATTTCCAGAATTCCAACCTCAAAAAATAACTTATGGATTATCTCTAAGGCCTCTTCGGAGTATACACGTTCAATAAAAAAGCAGTGACCTCTGCAGTGGGATAATATTTAAAATATATGCAGGATGTTTATAGACGAAGATTGGCAGGAAATCCTAGGTATGAGCGTCCTCCCTCAATTCCAGAGAGGGAGTGGAAGACGATCATTGATGATGCAAAAGAAAAGATATTGAAAAAATCAGGAGAAACAATAACTAGTACCCCAAGGTAAATTACAATAGTTTGATTTCAATACCAGCTTTAATTTTCTTTAGATCTAAATAAAAGTGTGGTTATATATAACATACTTGAAAATTTTGATGATAGGTTTCCTGACACTTCAAAGGAAACCAAAGCAAGGATTTCCAAACATGGCCAACACAAGCTAGGCCAGGGCGGCTACTCAAGGTTACAGTCACAAATCATAAGTGCCCAAACATATTAAGAATATTATTTGTATTTCCTTACAACTTTCAGATAATTGTAGCCAAAAACATTAAAGAACATACTCTTATTTAATGCAGGGCGACGACTTTGGAACTGAAACCATGGAGGAAGACCTCCAACTTGGTTACAAGTATGTCTATAAAGTCATGGTTGATCATAGGAAAATCATGGGGAAACCCCAAGATCCAGTTTGTGGGATAAGGTAAATAAAAATTAGTCCACATTTACCTTTCATTACTTATAAAATATGTAAATGTTTGATATTGTCCATAATTTAATGTCTTACTTTGTTTTTATTAGGGGAGAAACACTATCAACGAAGCCATTAGTACTGGACAACATAGTGTTGATAGTGAAGCATGACCAGAAGATCATGGTTCTCCCCAACAACCCCATCCCAATGGGGTACATCCCGTCCCAGTGGAGTGCAACCCCAATATGTTCATGTGACTGAGGCCCACGACGGTAAAATGGTTGAATATTAATCATATACTTAATAATTATGTACTTATAATTTGTTTTGTTTCAATGGTAGAGAATGTCATAGTTGATCCTCCCTGACCTTAAGATCAGTTGAACAGGGAAACCATTCCAACGGTGTCGACTAGTGGACTAAGTAAATAATTACATTGCAAAGTTTTTTTTTAATATTAATGAACTACTTCAATGATATTTAAAAATTGGCCATAGAAATTTAATATTTTTTGTTTTTGTAGTGATGGCCCCTCACAATAGCCTCCACGTCATGGGTATGAGACCAAACGTGCTCAGTGTGAAAGGACTGGAGCAACATCATTTGTTGAAGAGCACCCAGTAAACGAAGACATGGAGATGGATGAATTACTTAAGAACCGGAAAACACAAAAGAAGACTAAAAGAAATTGATGATGTGTACTAAATTTATAAGACAATTAGATGTACATTATATAGCTAAACATGTAATGATCCATATAATGTATTGAAATTATGGGTACTTTTTCATCTGATAATATATACAAGGTTATTTCTATGGCTTGTATATATCTATGAATGTAATTTTATTATACACTTAATGATAATTTCAACTTCTCTTAGTCTTGGTATATATTGATTCAATACTCCTTGGTTCTATTGGCCTTGACATACAATTTTTCCATCAATTTGTGGCTCCATGGATATCAACCTAGCGATTTGAAGGCATTGGTAAATTTGAAATTTAAGAGATTGAATTGTTCAAGCTTGGATTTAAATTTTACATGTTGTTTTGTTTGTGGATTTCAAGAGTTTCAAACTTGTATGACACCAGCTGACATAGCATGGAGCCCTTCATGCCATCAACCCCATCTCCTACATTGTCAATATTCATGATCCTTGCTTCTACCACTAGAATTATTCATGTATTGAGCCTTACAACATCTGAAACGATAACCAATATTTTTCATGGATCCAATTTAGATCATTTATCACTAGGGAAGGTGTTGGTGAAGGAAAGGCTAGTGATAGAAGTTTCTTAGTGTAGATGTTTTTGACATAGAATTCACCTATTAACTTGGATAGAGGTGAATATGATTAATTATAATAATAAGATGAAGGGGAACCTAGGTAGTGTTTACGTAATGTGATTTGGTCAATAGTGATGATGTAGGCCTCATGGGGGAATGCATCACCAAAAAATGATAGAGATAATGACTTGAATAGAATGTATGTAGTCATGGTTGAGAAGGATGTTGTAGTCTAAGGTTGTTTTCGATTAGATGTTAAGGAAAATTCCTTCATATTCAGATGGTCGCCCATCAAATGATTATTCGTATCTCATGAATTCCCTAATAGTGGGGTAGTCTAACATAAGGGGTAGCCTAAAACTATTAGATTTATTACACTATTATCTCTGCATATGGTCATGGCTTGTATATTTGTTATTACTAATTGTAATCATGGCTAGAGTCATATTATTTATACTTTTATTGTATTAAAGGGTGTGATTAAGGTTGACCTAGTCAAACTTGATATGTGGGCTCAATAATTCTCTTGGGGTGCCAATTCTTGTTTTGTGGGAAACATATCCGTAGAATGGTAATCTCTTTGTCTTTTAAGATAAAACATGAGAATCCAAGCAAGACCCGGTGCCTTGTGCTTGGGATATAAAATCTAGGCTACAAACAGAACTTGAAAATCGATAAAGAAGATGTGACAAATCCACCAAAAAACAAGTGTTATCAGTCAAGGACATATCTGATATATATGTAACAACCATATGAAATTCTCAACAAATACACAACAACACATCCATAAAATTATTGCACCCACATAAGACATAAAATTTGATATTAGAGTAAGAGAGATAACCTTATATTGAATGATCAACCCTTAAGATATCTCCTTTAGAAGGGGCACAATATATCTCAATTTTTATTTTTTTTAAAATAAATATATGTTTGTTGGGTCATATCAGGAGTACAAATTCTCTTTGATATCTCATCAAAAGTTGAAATTATTACAGTAACTTCCTTGCATTATGAAGAGAATGAATAATAATGTTGTTAAGTGACAAAGTTCAAAGAACATTCATGCTTAACCACCTTATCAAGAACCCTATTGGCCTCCTCAATGTTTATTAATTCTTGCAAAGACCATCCATTAATTTAGTAAATGTTACAACATTAGGATTGTAGCCCTTGGACACCATCGCATCCAAAACATTGTAAGCTTCCTCCCACCTACCTTCTTCACTACTTTAGTTTTCCTTCCTCCAATTGCATGTGAACCAAATGATTTACAACACACATCTCTTTTAATATTATACCCAATATTAGACTATCTATATAAACCCAAATGTCAACAATAATCATTGATCCAAGGAGTTAAAAATTCATTTTGACAAAAAGACATCGGTATTCTATAGCATTGGCACAATTTAATAGATAAACCAAATATCCTCTTCTTGAATATGCACCCTCTCTACAAAGATTAATTCTTTCTAGTATCACATGATTTTCATAACATGAAAGAGAGAGAGACCTCTATTTTTTATTTTATTTTTATAACTTGGGACTTGAAAAGAAGTCTAGTTTAGTAAATCAAGGTGAATGCCTTCAGAATTTGTCGATGTTCTTAGTGATTATTTACATATAATATCTATTGTTCATGAGGAATCTAATGTCTCACTTGGATTTAATTTCGAGATTTATTATTGTCGACTACATCACCATAGCATGATCTTTAGTAAGAATGTCAAATCTTCATAGTCATATCGTTCAACACCCATATGGTGTCTTAGAAAGTGAAAATCTTAGTGGAAACCGCAATACAAATAAGAGGAACAACAATTACACAAGTGACAACAAGCTTCGCCTACCATTTTTTCAAACCATTGTAGCACATATTTGCAAAATCCAACAATGGATATATATAGAAATGAAAAATATTCAAGAACTAATGTTTGTTTGAAGGCCAGTGGATTTTATTCAAATGAAAAAATGTTTAGTGTAGTCCTCAAAGGCCCACATAATATATGGCATGCATCCATATCAAGTAGAATTTTCTAACTAGATTATAACCATTGGTTGCACATTAAAATGACCATAACTTGAATGTGTCATTTGCACTTCAAATGATAGGCCATCCCTTCGAGAAAAACATGAAATGAATATAATATTAGCATCATGGACTTCACTACATACATAGTAGGCATTGAACATAGAAGTTTTATTTTTCTATGTCATGATTATAATTGTTGTATTTGGATCACCACTCTGTTGTTTCCTTATGGACCCATGTAGCATATAACTCCCACTTTTTACTCAATACCAATTGTTATGTTCTTAAGTAAAGAGATGATAAAGTAACCCCAAAAAATATAGCGGGTACTCCCATAAATTCACCCTTTCTTTCGCGTGATAGCTATTATAGAGACATTAGCATAAACATGGATGACAATTTGGTAGAAATTGATATAGCGAATGGACTACAAGTGTCATTAATATCTCTTACAATGTAGGAGATGAAATCTAGCCCCTTTATTCCAATAGAGTCTTAGAAAGGTACATAAACAAAAGATCTTGTTGTTTCTAGGAGAAAATTAATTTTCTTCATGTTAGTAACTTTGTACTTTCCAACTAAGAGAAAACATGAAGTTCCATTTCATGATATCATTAGTTTGTAATAGATATATGGGGCAAAATTGGTCCTATATCTCTTAATGCATGATTCTGCAAAATTGGTCCTATATCTCTTAATGCATGATTCTGAAAAATTGGTCCTTTGTTGTGACCTATTGGATTTCCTATGATTCCAAAAACCTTAGTATCTCTACCCAATTTCTTTATCTTCTATTTGGTTATTACATCCCTCAATACTAGTTGACCTAGAGTTGATTCTTTCCCTACTCCCAAGGAGCCAAATGTAATTTATCCACCAAACTTTGAGCAAAGAATCCAACTAATTATCCCTCTGGTAGAAATCATCGATGCAATAATGGAAACTTGAGAGTGAGAAAACCTTTGAAAACCCCAAGCCACATTGGTAACATTATGATTTCAAAATATGATAAAACATTCTTCATTTCTGAATTTATTTCTTAAAGTTGACATTTTACATTGTTTGAAAGTGGCATTAATTATTCCCTCTATTACTATGAAACACTAATCATTATACTCATACATTTGAAATATTAGTCATTCCTCCAGAACAAACAACGAATTTTCCAATCATTTTCCCATTAATCTCGAACCATTACAAAACCATTCTTCGGATCCTGCTAAATTGAACCTGCATATAATTAAAATGCGTACACTCAAAGAATGCATATTGACAAAATCATGGCCAGATATAAGGACTACAAGGTAACATGTAGAGGTTGTAAATTAGCAGTCTCTACGTATGTGTTTCCTTCATATGCTTATGGACAATTCTTAATTTGTAAAGGCGATTTAAATTCTTTCCTAATTTGGGAATTAAAATCTAACATTACCACATCAACATTGTAACACTAAAATCATAGAGTTCTGATTATAGTAATTTTATCTGCACATACCCCTCTCTTAATCAAATAAATTCCATGCCTAGAATTTCTTTGTTGGAATGTTCCCAGCCATATCCATTGAAAATCTTTTCATCAACTAATGATTCTTGTGATTAAAGTTAAATATTTTAGCATAAGAATTTTGTCCCAAAACAACAATCCGTAATGACACAAGAAATGAGTTTCAACTTTGTCATTATTGACATTAATGCATCCCCTAAAATTATTTGGAAATGAATTTATCTTGTTTAGTGGAGAATAATGTGAATCAATACAAAACTTAAGTAGCAAATGAACCACCAGAGGAAACACATGTTCTTAACCATTAGGCAAACTCAAGTTATTAATCATCAAAATCCAAACAATGTTGAGTTTTAAAATTATCTACAAACTACAACTAACTACGACTAATTAGGTCATTTCAATTTGGATATCTTTCTTTTTCAGCATAGAGAACATGTGCAATCAAAAAAATTAAATATAAAATTTTAGTAGTACTTAATACTAATATTACATGTCAAATAAATGGATGCATAAATACCATATTTGGAAGGAGAGAAAAAATCCAGCCTCTTCAAGAATACTTATTTGCAAGTTCTCGAGTCAATTTGTTTACATGCTTTACTTTAATGAGATTCACTTCCTATTCTTACGGGATAAATTTTGTTCGTCCTTTTAGCCTCTTTATATCGGAAATCAACATGGATTTAGAACACAGATTTAGGACAAGACCGAGAGATGTTAGACCTT
>JASDQU010014553.1:71678-90807 GCA_032191745.1 Picea mariana | reverse complement strand
ATCACATAAGTGTGTGAGCCAATACATTTGACTTGATTCCAATGAAGATACAAAATTTTTCATTAGCACATCCTCATGTATCACATCTAGGATTGAAACATAATTCATATCATTAGCCACATGGGTGACTGCTAAAGCTGGATCACCTTCAAATTTGGGGAAATTTTCTCTCCATTCTGTTGGACTATGATTTGGATAGCGAGGGACATTCTGAACATCAAGAGAAAGATACACATTATGGAATGCCCATGGTAAATCCCATGAGGCCATGGTTCCATCACTTAGGTTAGAGGCTCAATGGAGTCCCCAGATGAGACTAATGCTCATCCAAGGATGGAAAGGGGGGAAAAGGTGGGTTATGGGAAGGTGGCATTGCTAGATGAGCTTCAAAATGAGCTCATCAAGAAGGGTGGAAACGAAACATCCATTGGGTGGAATCTCCAGGAAAGCTAAGGGAAAGGCTTTGGGATAGCTTGCCAAAGTGTCGTTAGGGTTCAAAAGAGGATTTAAAATCCTCCTTGGAAGCGATGCGAAAAATGTTATAGCATAAGTTGTAGGTTTGGAAAATCTCGACCCAACCACAGAACAAGTGCTACAACTTGGGAATCCTACACCCAATGTCACCTTTATGTAGGTCCTGCACTTCAAGGGTGACTAGGTCACTCTAGGGAGGCAATCTCAGTGACCCTAGAGGGATTGATATGGAGATGGAGGGAAGTGGAAATGAAGCCCCTAGAGTTCAAGTCTAAGTGGGGTGAAAGGTATGGAGAGATGCCTTGCAAATCAAGTAATGGTTTCCCCACATATACAATACTTCTCTGGATGATTGTACCTACCCGAGACACAAGAAAAGACACTTTGCAATAATATATGTTAGTCGGATCAACAAGTTAAGCTTGGTGTCCCTAATTTTTAGCAGTATATATCAACTTATATCAGAAAATGAAACATCTAAAATCAACATGTAAATATTTAGAATAGTTAAGTAAATCAAAATCAAATTTAACAATGAACATAGGCTGAAAAAAAACACTTAAGAAGTTAGATAAGATGGTTGTTGTGACATGTGTTTTCTGTAGAAAATTGAAGACTTATGGCTGTATCATTCAGTGGAAAACAACAACAAAATAAACCATGAAAATTTGGCAAGAACTAGCTCAAAATATGTTCCCTAGTTAGTAGAGTAAATGAGCAAAGTTAGAGAGCTAGTCTAGGGTTAGTTTAGGCATTATGAGAGTGTTAATAGATAGGGTTTATGTAGCCCTAATGGCTGTAGGTTAAATTTTGTAACAATGATTAAAGTATTGGGATAGAGGGGATGCCCTAATGGGGAAAGACTCTTCTGAATGAGATAAATCAACTTCAAGCAAGATAACTTTCAAAAGGTCAAAGATCGTGTTTCCCAAGGAAATGATATTATATCTCCAATGAAAAAAAGAGTACGACTAGTGCCTTTAATATTGGGTTAATGGAGTCACAAGAAGCTTTAGAGAAGCTACCTCCTTGGTGGTGTAAGCCCTTTTACTCCCCAAGGCAAGTTTATCTAAGCTAGGGTTTAATATAAGAGGGTGTATTCCCTTATACTTCTCTTAGCAAACCCTTAATCAATGAGATGAAGCAAATAAAATGATGAAGGCTATGGTGGGGGTGTATGCCCTTATACTTCCCACCTATCTCCTAGCATAACAATGCTTGACTTGAATAAAATTATAGCAAGAGAGTAAAAATCATACCAAGATCAAGAGAAATGCTAAGACAATTCACCACAAGAGCTAGAAAGCATCATCCAAAACTAGTGCTAGGCCTTCCTCTATTAACCATTCATAAAATAGCCATAAAACAAGTGCACAAGAGATAAAATATCCAAGGGGGCTGAAAATTTCAGACCAAGTCTCTCACAAGAGGGAGAGTTATGTTTAAAATGAGATCTTATGATCTCTATTTATACAAAATTAGCTAACATAGATTTTCCACAAAATAAGGAGTAAAACACAAGACTAGGGGTCAAAAACCCTAATATTACCCCCTTAACAAAATAATATTAAACAATTCACTTAAAATTTCACTTTTTGCACAAATTAAACCCTAATTTAGGAGGGAATCACCCCTTTAGGGGATGTTTTTCCACTTTGAGGAAGTCGTTGGTGTTGGAGAAGCATGGATGGGCCTCCAAAGGCCATGTGTTAAGCATCTAGGCACTCATATCACAGTGAAGACATTATTCTCCTCAAAACATACATGTTTCCAAGAGTGACACCTCACCACCATGCCCTAAACCATCTAAGTGACTTCATGTCTCTAGAAGTGACATTTTTCCTCTCCTAGGCAAAGCATTTGCCATGTTAGGGCTAGGCTACATTGTTCAAGTCATATTTGAGGCCTTCCAAGTTTGATATCTCTCATCCAACACGCGGGCCCCTGGCATCCAACCTATGGGCTTGTATCCCCATGGAAGCCCAAGCTAGGCTTGTTCTCCCAAAACTGTCCACGAGCTAGGTCCTGCAAAGACAAATGAACATGCCTTCCAAGGATATCAAGTCATAACATCATGATAAGTCAACCCAATCAATAAATAATCCATCCAAGCATGTGCATCAAAGATCACCATATCAAACAATTAACAACTCAAAGACACTATGTGATTTGTCAAGCTTAAGTATGGGAGGGTTGACAAGGTGTCCTATTGGGTAGATCTTTCCCTAGGTCAAGGAGAGATTCTAAGAGGTCCCTCTCTAAGCCATGTAAAGTGTATGAGATGGATGGGGTAAAGACTCAATGGGCATAGGGATTATGACATACTAGGGGTCATAGTGTCTCATTCATGGGTGCCTTTGTAGAGGGTGTGTGGTACCTTCATCCGCAATGCACTTTTTCCAAGCCCATCATTTTCATTTTATATTTATTTCTTTATATTTTATTTCATAATAGCATAAGGAGAGTTCAAATGTCACTACCCTGGCATGGTGACCAGGTGGTGGCAATGACACCCACAAATACCTAATGGAAATGAGAAGGTTGTCTTGTGATGAGACCCCCTTTCTCTTAGCCATGTAACTGAGAGTCACTGCCCTAGTTTGGTAACCAGATGATGACAATTTCATACCACTAGATATCCATGGACGTGATAGGTTGGCTTGTGATGAGACCTCCTATCCGTCAACTAACCTTTTAAGCATTTTTTATTATATTGTGGGTCCCCTTTTATTCAAATATAAGTGATTCATTGCTTTCTTAGGTGATCCCTGGTCAAAGCATCTGGAAGGTTTATATAAGGATTTTATCTTTCACCCAACACCAAACCCTTTGGACCTTTACCCCCTTCTTCCCATAGAATGAGGGAAAACCCCTTCTTGGGTCAATACACCCTAAAATACGAAGAGATAAGGAAATTGAGGGGAATAATGATGGAAAATGATAAGTATGTTCAGGAATGGTACGGTGGCTCATTAAGGTATTTCCCAGTAGAAAACCCATTCCCAAAGAAGACCACTTACTAGGGCACAATGCCAACCACCAAGGTGAAGCAGGGAAAAATGCATAATGTCCAAGAACATATCATGAAATCTAGAGAAATCTAATATATAACATAATCAAATGGATTAGATATTGAAATGATGCTCACCATAATACTGACTTGTACCTCATGGAGCAAAGCCCACTGCCTTTCGGAATCCAACTGGTGTCATGGATGCCATATGTAAACCTGTGACCATCTATGGTGGTGAGTGGTTATTCCATCTATGCAAAGGGTACTGTTGGTCATGTAGTCTCTCGACACTCCATATCTGCAACCTAAGGGCCTCGAGACATCATCTCCTTAGTTATCCAATAATGGGGATAACACCTACCATTGAAGACTATCCATATGTCGAGATTGACTTCTCTTGGGACCCAGATATGGTCATACCTCATCGAACAACTTTTAGGGAGATAGGTAAACTCTTTATATTTTAAGTTTATTTATTTATTTATTTTTAAGCAATTTGTATATATAAATGTCAAAAGAAGAAATTAACATATATTTTTGGCGAGATCCATGTTACTAAAATGCGTCCTATGCATGGGCAGATAAATTTCTCATGAGACATTTTGAATTCCCACGACACTGACATCGAGGAAGAGCCAAAGCTTAGTCCAATGATGACGTATCTAGGACACTATGGAACGTGGAAAGGAACATGGAGGCCTTGACACATTTATTCCCTATGGTAGTCATATATGAATTACCAATGGGGATGCAACATTACGTAGTTGGTGTACCCCAAACATTGGTCTGCCTTTTCCAAAATTTTGCAAACACCATAGTTTGTTATGATAGAGCTCATAGGTATCAGGCCTAGACCTTTTATCCACCAAGGGAACAATTTTATATCAAACATTTGGGGCTAGAAGCCCGAATTTTGAACTATGGACCTCATTGTATGTATATATATATATATATACAACTTTTCGCCTTGCATTATTATAAATTAACTTGCAAATTATGGATATTTATATGTGTAAATGATGTGTGCTTGTGTTATTGATGAGAAAAATTCCAATCTAGAATATAGTTAGCATATGCATCGATTACTATATTATATTTTCTAGGAACATTTACATAAGTAATATAATCAAAGGAATTGTTGGAACACATATATATCTATAAGCTTTAGACTTTAAATAGATTTCATTCCTGGTTAAATAAGAATAAGGCGCATATAATGCCCACCATTAATGAAGCCTTTTATTTAATCAAACGATCCTAATCTCTTCGGAGTTGTTGAGCTGCCAAATTGTTAAAGAAGTAAATCACTAAGGTTGCTTTGGAGCTTCGAGCTTTGGGCATTTCAATATGTCTAAACAATGAAAACCACGAACGTCGAAATGGTGAATTTATTGAGGCTAATTCAAGGTTTAAAGCATGATAAATTAAAACATAAGAATGATTAATAGAATATTAACCTCTCCTTGATTTCAATCTTCGAGAGATCGCTACCCTCTTACATTCAAAACCCCTGAAATCTGAACCACCAAATTTTTAATAATGTTTATGATTGGTTATAGTTAATGATTGGAATGATTATTTTTTATTTTCCATCAATGAGAAAAACTTACAAACTTCTTTTGTTTCGGGAAGGTTAATGGCGCCATCAGAACTTAGCGGAACGCCGAACTAATTCAATAGTCTGATAAACTAGGCGAAAATACCAAATATAGCAGAGAAAGGAATAAATAGACAGAAAGGGAAGCTCAAACTCTTCGGAATGCTAAGTCTCCGGAGTGGAAGATATGATGCCATGTGTCTTTTGATTTCAATGGCGAAGATTCACTTTGGAACTCCGGGCTTTGGGACTTCGGGAATTCTCACTTCATTCACCCAGCTTTCTTCCAAAGAATTTATCCCTGAAGTGCAAGATCTCATGCCCCATGTCCTTTGAGTTCAACAGTGGAGATTCATTTTGAAAATCCAGGCTTCGGAACTTCAGGAATTCTAGCTTCACAACATCACAAACCTTTCGAAGAAGTTATCCCTAAATCGCAGGATCTCATGCCGCGTGTCCTTTGATTTCAACGGTGGAGATTCACTTCAGGTATTTGGGAGTTCTTTACTCAGCATTGCTTGCCTCCCACATAATACAAACTAGTCAAATATAGAGATCGTTTGACAAGTGTCCCCTGCTCAGATTGAAGGACAAGAATTGTGCGAAGATTCCTCCACATGTGACCGAGAGTTGTGACATTAGCTAAAACTTCAGGCGCTTATCTTACTTTGTGAGATCTGACGGCTTATCTCTCTCTCGCATAGATCAATGATCAAGGGAAATTGCAGGGTGCAGAGTTGCACGGGACTTAATTTCGAGAAGTGGTCCCGCAATTTAAATCGTGGTTTTATCTCAGGGTTACATGGCGTCACTAGATGCATTGCAAGACGAAAAGAGGGTTACCTCAAAACCATTTCTCCACACCCCTGCAAAATGGAAAACCTATCATCCCTTGCCACTTGTCTTCCACTCTTAATACACGTCACCTCCCGACTACACCACCTCCCCATAATGAGCCCTCATGGAGCCAGTTATTCAATCTTCATCACCACATACGACCAAGGGTTTTGACCTCGATTTAAATCTAGGTGCTTATCTCACTCTGCTAAGATCAATAGTCAGATCTTAATGGATCATGGAAATCAGTGGCTCTCGAGTATTTGACATGCCAAAGCTTCGCGAGGTCAAACATCAGACATAAAAATCGAAGTTGCAAATTAGGTGCCATGCATCCTTAGGGATGAATGGTCAATATTCACTTTGGGAATCCAGGCTTCAGAAGTTTTAACTTCTCCGCTCCCATTTTCATTCGAAGTAGTTTCTTCCAGAATTCATAGATCCTTGTCCCGTGTCCTCCTCAGATCAACGGTCGTGGTCCACATTAGAACTCCAACTCTATCTACAGACCATCCCCGAGCTCTGAAGTGTCAAATATGTGGCATTCATCGATTCATACCTATGGTTCTCTCATCAGTTATAACACTTGGCATCCAGCTGACACAGACACTTGTCACTTCTCTTTTCATGACACATCATCATAGTGATGTCAGCGCCAAAGTAACATCATCTCCAAACACGCTTATGACAATTCTAAATTTGGCAAGTGGATAAACTTTAGCAATGGCACTGAACTTAACTGGTGCACCAAAATCACAGATCGTGACCAGATCGATGGCTATGTTTCATTACGGGGACTCAACATGCTCGAACAATAAAATTCCTGAGCGGTCCCGCAATTGAAACCATGGTATCTTAAAAGAGCTATGTGGCATCACTAGGAATATTGCGAGATGAAAATCCGTTTACTTCAAAACCACCTCCTCACGCCCCCGCAATAGATTGAGAAGCATAAAAGGACGCTAGAGCAACACATGTCATCCACGTCATGTATCTCGTTCGCCCTCCAACCTGTCACGCCTTCTATATTGGTTACCGCACTTACCTCCATTATAGTTTCAATTTTTCATGGACGATTACTTTTCCTATGTCTGTTATCCATCTCTTGACGAACCATGCAGAGTTATTCATCCGATTATCCTTTTTTCTCTAAAGAATCATTTCTCACAGCAAGTGAAGAGACAAAAGAAAATGACAGTTAAGCCCATCGATTTTCACACCCTGTCGTTTCATTTTAGACATAGTTAGATATTGTAATAATTCCAACCATTTTGAGTTGTGGCAAATTTTGTATAAATACACAGATTCAAGAACTGCACAAGGTTTCTTTTTGTTGTATTGTAACTAAGAAAAATCATCCTTTTGCGAGTATTAATACAAGTGCAGACAGGGATTCCAATTTTTTTGCAGTTTGAGTTATGTGCTTATTTTGTATTCCATATCTCTAGTTTTCTTTATGTCACTCCTTGATAAGTGAATGGTCACAATTTAGTATAACATCTACTGTAATCATGTTTTATCAGTTATTTGATAAGCAAGCAATGTTTCCTCTGTATTTTCTATTAGTAAATACAAGACGTGCAAGCTACTTGGATCACCGTATCTTATATCCTTTCAAGGGTGAATTCTATATTTTCTTCTACCGTGAACAAGGTAAGATTCATCTATCATTGATGCCTCATTTTGTTTAACAGTTTTATAATTTTCTCTCGTATCACTTGATTTTATTACTCGACTCAGATGAAAAAACACGGCCTCTGTCCTGTTCAGTTATTAATTTCATTTAGGGGTTAATTATTATATAATTAACGGAAGAAAAATCACCTTTTAAAACATTCCTTAAATTCTTGATGCCTTGACATTACTCTTTGAGCCTTAAGTGTAATCTCAGGAACGATAGCATTCTTTAGTAAAAGCCTCAGAGACGCAGAGTTGAAATATGATATACTGGAAAAACATGCATACGCAATGGTGAAAGCCCTCAAATATTTCAGGACTTACGTGCTACATTCCAAATCAATTTCCTACATACCAACTAGCTCTGTTAAAGATATATTAGTTCAACCAGATAGTGACGGAAGGAGAGTTCGATGGCTAGCCAAGATTCAAGAATTTGATCTTGAGGTCAAACCAACTAAACTAGTCAAAGGTCAAGGCCTGGCTAAGCTGTTAGCTGAATCGAATTTCAAAGCAATCAGAATAAATCATCTGCAAGCTTACAGAGAACTTCCAGACATAGCAGAATTTGATGATCAGACACCTATAACTCAGATCCAATAGAAATTTTCTTCTTCTTCTTGGTATGGCGACAGAGTTTCATATCTCCTAACTCTCCAGTTCCCAAGTGATATGACTCCTTCTAAGGCGAGAACATTGAAGCTGCACGCGGTAAAATATTTCATCCTTGACAGTCAATTGTATTGGAAAGATCCCCTGGGATTTTTACTAAGGTTCTTGATAGAATCCGAAACGGAGGATGTTATAAATGAGTTTCATAAAGGGGTGTGTGGAGGACACTACACCTAGAGGGAAACGACCTATAAAATCCTGAGAGATGGATACTATTGGAAGAAGTTATTTATAGCAGTGAATACTAAAGTCAGAGCCTGTAATTCTTGTCAATTATTCTCAGGTAAACAAAAGCTTCCCACACTACCCTTGACCCTAGTCAAGACAGAAGCTTTGTTTCAACAATGGGGTCTCAATTTCATTGGAGAAATACATCCACATTCAAGTGCACATCATAAATGGATCTTAACCGCCACAGACTATTTTACTAAATGGGTAGAAGCCATTTCGACACGAAATGATAAAGACTCGGTTGTGATCAATTTCTTGGAAGAAAACATTTTATCTAGATTTGGTTGTTCTCGAACAATAGTTACGGATAATGCCCAAGCCTTCAAATCCATGGCAATGGTCAATTTTTGTCAAAAGTACAATATTGTACTAGGAAATTCAACAACCTACTATCCTCATGGCAACAGATTAGCCGAATCATCGAATAAGAGCTTAATCACCATAATAAAAAATGTGTTAAATGAAAATAAGATATCCTGGCACGTTCATTTGAAATACGTTTTGTGGGTAAATCGGATAGGCACTAAAAAATCAATCGGAATGTCTCCTTTCCAAATGGTGTACGGTATCGACGTAGTCCTCCCCATAAATATCGCTCTGCCTGTGATTAATCTCTGGAAAGAGTTGAAGGAAGAACCTAACGATGTTACCAAAAGAATAAAGAGTTAATTGAAGTATAGTAGAACAAGGCCGAAGTGGATAAGAAACTTTAGAAATATCGAGACAACATGAAAGCTTTGTTTGATCAAAAATCCAAATATAGGGAATTCCTTCCTAAAGACCTAGTTTTGAAATAGGATGCTAAGAAAGAGGACGTTGGAAATCATGGCAAGTTTGATCACATCTGGTGTGGACCTTTCATGGTCATAGCCTCTGAGGGAAATAATTCATTCTTATTAGAAAACCTCGATGGGAAAATCCTTAACGACCCTATCAACGGGCACTACCTGAAACACTTCATGCAATAATCAGATCCCAAATCACCATTGTATATATCGGTTTGATTTTCTTTTTGATTTACAATTTTTCAATTCTTTGGTAAGTTTTTCTTTCACTATAGATAGGACCAGTTTTGTTAATTTCATAAAAATAGAAATATAAAAAACAACACCTATCGTTCCTTTTTCTTCAGAAGTTTCTGACATTTCTCATGTTTATTTTTATGAAAAATATTGGCTGATAGTTGAGAGATAAGGATGTATCAGAAACCAACACTCACTTTTCATAACATTGGCTTTCTCTCAAAACAGGTGATAAATAAATGGTTTACTTGGTTGAAAATATAAAGAAAATATGAGGTATGAGCTTCTACCCTACTAACCCAAGTTAAATTTTCAAAAGGATCTCATTAAATTATGAAAGAGGTATCATCCATATAAATAGTGTCACCTGATCAACAACCAGAGGGATATAAGAATTACATCCTAATCCTAAAATTCTTCTCTGAGTTTTGATAAAATTAAAATAAAAATAAAAAATGAAATAAAATGCATAAAAATGAAAAGAAAATAAGAATAAAAGAAGCTCGCAAATCACGAAGTAGGTCTGAGTAGGAATAAGATCTATTTCCAAACCTTTAACTCTTCAGTATGTTCCCATCCATCATGTTTGAAATCTTTAACTCTGTCTTGATTTGCACATCCTGATTTTAAATCTCCACAGAAATAAAGAGTTCGCCTTGAATCGAGAAGCCTAAAAGACCAGCCCTTCAAAATGAGAGTAGGCAAAAATTTTGTGAGTCCTCTGATTGTAACTGAGAGAAAGTGTGTCTAGGCTAATCCTGACTACTTTATACCTTCTATCATATTTTAAATTGATTCGTTTCGCTCAAGGAAAGTCCCTGGAAATTAAAATCTCCCTGTGATAACTTCCCTGTAGGCAAAGATGTTTTGAAGGTCAGGGGAGGATTAGCCCAGAGTAAATCAATGTGAGTTGACAGACCTTAACTGCTAAATTATAAACATATATCATCATGTGTATGATATATACAAATTGATTGCCCCCACTTCAAAAATATTAAAAAATAAGACATATGGTGAAAGGAAATTCATAATCTAATTTCCCCCACATAGTTCAAGACAAATGGTGAAGGGAAATTTGAAATTTGATTGCCCCCATTTTGTCCAAAAGAGATGATGAAAGGAAATTCATTTAAATGATTTCCCTCATCTCAACAAAGTGCAAATTGAAGTGGTGAAAGGAAATTCAATGGGAAATGTAGATAACTTCATCGGGGTACTGAACAGGCTCGCTAGCAGTGAAGCAATTTCTATGATATTTGCAAGGTTGTTATACATGTATATAATGTGCTCTGGTATCTAGTTCTATTTTTGAAAAATATTTACACTCTAAGCTGACAAGGGATCCCCTAATTAAAATTGCTAAATTTTACTATGCCTTGATGCTGAAAAAATTGACTAGAGTCTGATAGATTGATTAAAGTTATCTTGATTATCTTAAACAGACCCGAAATCAGTTTCAGAAAAAAACAAGCAATAGACAGCCTAAACTCAAGATTGGTGAACGATCAAGTTTTTGAAATATTTCTGAGATAAGGCCGAAGTCTAATATATTTCTATCTGTTTTCTCAAAGGTGTTTCATAGAAATGCAATAATGACTCCATTTACCCAATAAAGGCACTTGGTCTATTGTTCTTTGACATTTCACAGGGAGACACGATCCCTAGATGGAGCCTATGTTGGAACACATATATATCTCTAAACTATAGACTTTAAATAGATTTCATTCCTGGTTAAATAAGAATAAGGTGAACATAATGCCCAACATTAATGAAGCCTTTTATTTAATCAAACGATCATAATCTCTTCAAAGTTGTGGAGCCACCAAATTGTTAAAGAAGTAAATCATTAAGGTTGCTTTGGAGCTTCGTGCTTCGGGCATTTCAATATGTCCAAACAATGAAAAACCCGAACGCCGAAATGCCGAAATTCTTGAGGCTAATTCAAGGTTTAAAGCATGATAAATTAAAACATAAGAATGATTAATAGAAGATTAACCTCTTCGTGATTTCAATCTTCGGGAGATCCCTACCCTCTTACATTCGAAACCTCTGAAAGTTGAACCACCGAATTGTTAATAACATTTATGATTGGTTAGAGTTAATGATTGGAATGAATATTTTTTATTTCCCATCAATGCAAAAAACTTACAAACTTCTTTTGTTTTGGGCAGGTTAATGGTGCCATCAGAACTTAGCGGAACGTCGAACTGATTCGAGAGTTTGATAAACTAGGCGAAAAGACCAAATATAGCAGAGAAAGGGGTAAATAAACAGAAAGGGAAGCTCAAAATCTCTGGAATGCTAAGTCTCCAGAGTGGAAGATATGTTGCCACGTGTCTTTTTATTTCAACGATGGAGATTCACTTCGAAACTCTGGGCTTCAGGACTTTGGGAATTCTCGCTTCATTCACCCAGCTTTCTTCCAAAGCAATTATCCTTGAAGTGCAGGATCTCATGCCATGTTTCCTTTGAGTTCAACAATGGAGATTCATTTTGGAAATTTGGGCTTCGGAACTTCGAGAATTCTAGCTTCACAACATCGCAAAACTTTCGAAGCAGTTATCCCCGAAGCGCAAGATCTCATGCCGCATGTCCTTTGAGTTCAACGATGGAGATTAACTTCGGGTCTTCGGGAGTTATTTACTCATCAATTCTTGCCTCCCACAGAATACGAACTAGTCAAATACAAAGATCTTCTGGCAGGTGTCCCCCACTCAGATCGACGAACAAGAATAGTGCGAAGATTCCTCCACATGTGATCGAGAGCTGTGACCTCAGCTAAAACTTTGGGCAGTTATCTTAATTTGCGAGATCTGAGAGCTTATATCTCTCTCACCTAGATCAACAGTCAAGGGAAATTGCGGGGCATGGAGTTGCATGGGACTTAATTTCGAGAGGTGGTCCCGCAATTTAAACAACAGTTTTATCTTAGGGTTGCGTGGCATCACCAGATGCATTGTGGGACGAAAAGTGGGTTAACTCAAAACCATTTCTCCACACCCCCGCAAGATGGAAAACCTATCATCCCTTGCCACTTGTCTTCCACTCTTAATACATGTCACCTCCTGAATGATGCACCACCTCCCCATAACGAGCCCTCGTGGAGATAGTTATCCAATCATCATCACCACATATGACCAAGGGATGTGACCTCGATTTAAATCTGGGTGCTTATCTCACTATGATAAGATCAACATCCGGATATTAATGGATCATGGAAATCAATGACTTGCGGGTATTTGAAATGCCAAAGCTGTGCAAGGTCAAACATCATACATAAAATCCAAATTTGCATATCAGGCACCACGCGTCCTTAGGGATAGATGGTTAATATTCACTTCGGGAATCTGAGCTTCGAAAGTTTCAACTTCTCCACTCCCGTTTTCATCTGAAGCATTTTATTTTGGAGTTCGTAGATCCTTGCCCCGTGTCCTCCTCAGATCAATAGTCGTCGTCCGTGTTAGAACTCCAACTCTGCATACAGACTGTCCCTGAGCTCTGATGTGTCAAATATGTGGCAGTCATCGATTCAAACCTATGGTTCTCTCATCATTTATAACACCTGGCATCCATCTGGCACAGACACTTGTCACTTCTCTTTTCATGACATGTCAGCATAGTGATGTTAGTGCGAAAGTAGCGTCATCTCCAAATGTAGTTATGACGATTCTAAAGTTGGTAGCGGATAAAACTTAGTAGTGGTGTTTAACTTAGCTGGCACACCCAAATCATAGATCATGACTAGATCGATGTCTACGTTTCATTACGGGGACTCAACATGCTCGAACGATAAAATTCCTGAGCGATCCTGCAATTGAAACCGTGGTATCTTAAAAGAGCTATGTGGCATCACCACACGTATTGCGAGATGAAAAGTGGTTTACTTCAAAACCACCTCCTCATGCCCCCGCAAAATATTGAGAAGTACTGGAGCAACACCTGTCATCCATGTCATGTATCCCATTTTCCCTCTAGCCTGTCATGCCTTCTATATCGGTTACCGCACTTACCTCCATTATAGTTTCAATTTTTCACAAACAATTACTTTTCCTATGTCCGTTATCCATCTCTTGACGAACCATGCAGAGTTATTCATCCAATTAGCCTTCTCGCTCTGAAGATGCATTTCTCACTGCAGGTGAAGAGACAAAAGAAAATGACAGTTAAGCCCATCGGTTTTCACACCCTATCGTTTCATTTTAGACATAGTTAGATATTGTAATAAGTCTAACCGTTTTGAGTTGTGGCGAATTTTGTATAAATACACAGATTCAATATTTGCAAAAAGCTGCTTCTTTTCGTATTGTAACTAAGAAAACTCATCCTTTTGTGAGTATTAATACAAGTGCAGACATGGATTCCAAATTTTGTGCAGTTTGAGTTATGTGCTTCTTTTTTATTCCATATCTCTAGTTTTCTTTATGTCACTCCTTGATAAGTGAATGGTTACAATTTAGTATAACATCTACTGTAATAACGTTTTATCAGTTATTTGATAAGAAAACAATTTTTCCTCTGTATCTGCTATTAGTAAATACAAGACTCTCAAGCTACTTGGATCACTATATCTTATATCCTTTCAAGGGTGCATTCTATATTTTCTTCTAATGTGAACAAGGTAAGATTCATCTGTCATTGATGCCTCATTTTGTTTAACATTTTTGTAATTTTCTCTCGCATCACTTGATTTTATTATTCGAATCAGACGATGAAACACGACCTCTGTCCTGTTCAGTTATTAATTTCATTTAAGGGTTAATTCTTATATAATTAACGGAAGAAAATTCACCTTTTAAATCATTCCTTAAATTCTTGATGCCTTGACATTACTCTTTGAGCCTTAAGTGTAATCTCAGGAACAACAGGAATGTTCCAGAAGACTACTCTAAGGAAGTGATGGAACAACACTGGATCATGTATATGGTATAAACGATTTAATTGTGACACTACCAACTGAGAATCCAAATAGACCTGAAGACATTAAATTCCATGTAACATATCATCTCACAAAATCTCAATAACAAAATTGTACTTGGCTACATTATCAGTAGTTGATTCGAGACAAACACCTCTATAGGAAACTAACTAGTTCGTGGGAAAATAAATCACCCAGGCAGCGGAAGCAAGATTTTGAGTATGGAAACTAGCATTTCCTGCAAACCCAATATAAACCAACAACACCCCCCTTGGCATCTACCACACAACAGAAGCACAATTATTAATAATGCAGGAGAACTGAAGAAGAAATCTATACAAAATTGTATACAAGAGATAGACAATAATTACAAAACAACCAACGCTTGAGAAATGAACCACAAGCATAGTACTTTGTAATATAGAGCCCATTTCTAGGCTTCAACAACACATTTCCTTCGTAATCTACCAACTCGTAAGCTCATTTATTCAACACGTGCCGCATGACATATGGACCATGCCACATAGGATTGAACTTGCCTGCCCCCAAGGAATCATTGTCCTCGTCATAGACCAAAACAAGGTCCCCTTTAGAAAAAAACCCCGGATGAATATACTTATCATATTGAGTATTGACATGCCTCTTATATATGTGGCTCATTTTCTATAGTAACATCTCGACATTTCTCGTCGATATTTTCTAAGTAAACAAGGAAATATTCAAGTTCAGACGTGTCGGGAACCTAGATATAACCTAGTTAAACATGAAGAGTGATGTGGTTTCACCATCATTAGCAAACATCCACATGGCCTCTATCCACTTTGTAAAATAATCAATGACCACTATAATATATTGATTCCCCCTAGATAAAACTACATGACATGTCATAAAATCAACACCCCACTTGGTGAAGGGGCCAAAAATAATGATGGGAAACATAGGAGCATGATGCTCTCACATATTTTTAGTAAATGTTTGGCAAGGGTGACATTTCTTGACCACTTCAATGCAATCCTTAAATATCATTGGCCAAAAATATCTAACACACATAATCTTTTGGGTTTTCTCCAACCCTTATAGATGAACACCACATGCTCCACTATGGTAATAATTCAAAACCAACTCTACTTCCTCATGAGTCAGGAAATGACATAGAATTTAATCCACCCCTCAATGATACAAAGTGTCACCAATAATGAGGTAATTCTTCTCCAAGTGGAGAATATGTCATCGCTTGTCTCACAAAAAATGCGAAGTACACTTCAGAGTCTGGAGATATATGATAATATCTCCATACCAATGTGTCGGCATGTTTGCAGGCAGAGTGTCCTTTTCATTGATGGCAAGAACAACAGTGACGATGATATGTTTATAGGCAAGAAAAGAAGCAATGATGGCAAACAGGGAAAGCATAAGTTTAGAAGAAGAATCGAACAGTATGAAAATCAAAGCTCAGGAGAAATAGTGTAAGTATGCAGAGATAAAAGCTCAAAAAGAAGTGTAAGCTTAGGAGGAGAAGCGAACACTATGCAGAGACAAGATAGTAGTTTCCAGAAGCATAGATGAGGTCCAATTCATCAGGACTCACAAAAGGATCAAAGGTCGAGGCCTTTGACACTTAGACATTCTTCCAAGTCGAAAGAAATCATAAGCTCGGGAGGAGGAGAAAAAGTGGACGACGGATTAGAGTCCAGACATGAGAAGCATGCAGAAAGATCGAGTCGTTGATCTGAGAACATGATCAATGAACAATGTTTAGTTCGGCTCTAAAGATGCGAGGAGTTTACACTCAGGAAATTTTGATATTTGAAATCCCCGTAATGCGAAGTTCTGTCAACCATCAGATCAATTTCGAGTGGAAGGACAAAATAAGCTAGCAAAGCTGCATCATAGAAATATCGAGCTGTCGGTCCAAGATCCTGATTGAGCGAACAATATTCACTTCATATATAAAGATTCAAGGAGGTTACAATCAGGAAAGTTTGAGATTTGAATTTCCTAGAATGGGAATTTCTGTCAGTCGTTCGATCTAGAGATCAGACAATGACTATTAGATCAGGGCAATCTACATCAGTAGATTACATCCGCAAATCTTGTCCTCAAGGACATGTGGAAGACCACATCAGTAAGGACTCATGGCACAATCAGAGAATTAAAAGTGTCAAGTTGATTTGACATTTCAGGTACGTGGAAATCACAAATCTGAGTGACATGTGGCAACTACTCGGCTCATGACACATCATCGAGTCACGCAAGAGTTACGTCACTCCGAGATTTTTTCTTCGGGAGTTTTACCACCAATACTCTCCCAAAGACCCGAAGTCCATAATGTCGAAGACTCGAAGTGGATACAAGTCGTCCAATCTTAAGATCACTTCGAGTGTATTCTCGATCATTGATCATGTAGCAGGATACGTGTCAACGGATCGTGAACTCTGAGCGAAACTTGTCCGGGAAAACGCAAAGGATAAATATTTGAGATTGCGGAAGGACGAAGTCCTAGAATAGAGGATAGCCATTAGATTGAAGAGGAAACATGTTAGTATATTGTCATCTACGGGAAAACACAAAAGAGAAAGGTTTGATATTGTTGAAGTGTTGAAGTCCCAAAGTGAACGAGGATCATTGATCCGAGGAGGACACATGGAAGGAATCTATGGACTCCGACTAAAAGTGTTATGAGAAAATAGAGGTTGAGAATCAAAATCTCTGAAGTCCGGAGACCCGAATGAGATCTCGACCATTGATCTGAGAGGGACATGCATCGTTGGATCATGGAATCTGGGTGAAATGCTCCTAGAGCAAGCGAAGTTTGAGAATCAAAACTCCCGAAGCCTGAAAGGAGAAATTGATCTCGTCCGTTGGTTTGGTAGGCCACGTTTCATCTGATCATTGAGACTAAGGATCATGCGTGGACAAAGGAAATAAGGTAGAGTCATTGATTGAAGAGGAAAAATGTCAGCAGATCTTCCATTCTGGAAGATATCTAGTCAACAACAACAGGGTTTGAGATTTGAATCTCCCGGAGCCTGGATCACGAAGGAAACCTCAGTCATTGATGGAGGAATGGGAGATCTAGTCCACAGATTTGAGAGGAAGCATATGAACCATCCATTCAATAGCACTGTCAATATCATGAGATCGAAGGTCATGTTCCATTGCAGGGCTAGAACATGCTCGGGCCTTAATTTCTCATGAGTGAGCCGCAATTGAAACCACAATTTTGGAGAGAGGACGTGTAGAGGATTGTAGTGAATTGCGGGGCGAAAAGTGGGTTGTCCTCAAACTGCCTATAGACCCACCCACAATCACGTGGTCACATGAAATCATCGCCCAAGGGAATATCTAGGGAAGAGCTAGCACATCACTAATCTCCACTTTGGAGTTCAGGAGATCGAGAGTTGGGAGAATCGGGGTGACTCACAACAAATGACCCGAAACACGAAGTCCCAAAGTGATTGGCCCCGGGTCACAACCAATGGTCATGAGAAGGAAGGGGCTTAGGAGCTAAAGGATCCCAACCCAACTGACTGCAACTACCAGAGAGGATGAAGAATTGCGACTGACAGAGAAACAAAGGATTCTTAGGATAACTAGCAGAGAAGCCAAAGAACCTTGAATAACGGCCAGAGAATATGAAGAGTTCCTATGATGATGAATTAGATGACTCAACGTGAGAAATACATGTAGAACAGAGAAGTGAATGTATTCAGTTGGGTAGCCATGCAGTCAGGAGGATGAGATGAAGTGAATGACCTGTAGGGAGAACTGTGACGCAGTGAAGAGGCACAGTATGAAGTATGCATAAGGTGCACAGAGAGTATAAAAATGCATAACAGAGAAGAGATGGTGGTGGTTGTTGAGTGTGATTCATGCGAGTAGAATCATGTTGTGTGCAGTAGTTGAAGCACACAGAAAAAGTGTGGTGCATAGAATGTAAATAAGACACTGAGCATAAAGCATAGAATAAGCAAGGAACAAAAATGCATATCTGAGAGAAGAACAGAAAGTGCAGCAGACGTGAGGAGAGAGACACAGATGCAGACAAAGCATAGCAGTGTAGCAGAACAGTGATGAGACTGGTAATCCATAGATAAATGTTGTATCACCGTGATAAATTCAAGAAAGCAAAGATTTATATTTCAAGGTGCTAGGGAGGTGGTAGGGAGGTGCTAGGGAGGATTGTTGTCCTCGGAGTTTCAAGCGGGCGCTTGAACACAAGGAGTTGTAGCTTCCATTTGGTTGCAGCAAGAAAAACCAGGGTGCCAGGGTGGTGCAAGGGAGAACTAGTGTTCTCTATTATATAGGTCGGTGCTCGTGTGACTGTAATTTGGTGCTGGAACACTTATGGAGTTGGTGCTTCCTTCTAGTGGGTGCTAGAGAAACTAGGGAATTGGAGCTTCCTTCTAGTGGGTGCTAGAGAAACCAGAGAGTCGGTGCTCTCAACAAGTTGCAGCTTGCAAAATGGAGGTGGTAGCCTCACAATGAGTTGGTGCTCATAAGAATGATAATGTACAATAAATAAAGACTACTTATCATATCGAGAAGAAGAGGTTTTTCCCTTTATGGGTTTCCTCAGTAAATATTTGTCTCTGTATATTTCATGTGTGTGATTGATGTTGAATATTATATTGCTTACCTCCCTGCATTATTGTGATTTTCATTGAGTTCTTTGTAAAGAGTTTCAAATA
>JASDQU010014553.1:40862-59523 GCA_032191745.1 Picea mariana | reverse complement strand
ATGAGTCACCAAAGGTTTTAGTGGATGATCAACATCTCCAAACATGGTTGACCAAAATTCTCTTTTCTCTACATGAATGAGATCAGGAAAGAAATAAGACCTATTGTGTAAGTCTTCTCAAGGTCATTCATGACCTATCATAGCTTTTAGAATTGCTTCATCTGAAGGGAGAGAAATGTCTAACCAATTGTGAGAGTTGGAAGAATTAAGGGCCCATACAAGCTCCAAAATGGGATCCACTTCCTCTGTCGAGGTAGGAGATGGATCTTCGTCTACAGTATCTCATTGAATGGCTTGATAAGTAATCTCCAATGTAGGAAATGCATTACCATTCTGACATATTCCAATCTATCACCCGACTTCGATGGGGAAGGCAGAGTCCATGGATATTCAAAGTAGGAAGTTTGAAATGATATAATTTGAAAGATATCATTTTTTAGCATAGATCGTCTAAGGAAAGTCAGAGTGGCATTAACATCTAACGACGATGCCAAAAAATCAAAATTACCCATAAGGGGAGGATACATCCCGACACCCCAATTCACAGTTGCTTGCTGTGAATTTTCAATCAATGGAACTATAGAGTGTCGATGTTGCAAGGTTCATACATGTGACGAACATCTAATCAACGGTGACAATCCTCCATTCATGAGATAAAAATAGCACTCAAAAAACCACGAAAACTACAATTTTCATTGCATATGTTCAGCTTTTTCCTAATAATAGGTTGTACTCGATAGGCACATCGACCACTTCCACTTTGACACCACTGTTTTTCCTTCTAAATGGATGGGGAAAGAAGGGATAATCCCATGCGATCTAAAGGAATGAACATTGAATTTTGTAATAAATGTAGGAGACAGAGCTAACTGAGGTGAGCCAATAGCTCACCAACATGATAACGACATGATGCATGTCGAAGCGCTTTCATCCACAACAGTTCAAAAAATATTTTTCAAAAATGACTTCATGGTGTAAACCACTACAATCTTAAAGATGACATGATATGGAAGGAGAGTCTTGGCGTTATAAGCATCAAACATGATTGATAGTTAGTTAGAGGATTCAAAATCTCCTAAATTAGACAAAAATACATTTCATTTCAATGGGCAACTTTGGAGAACTTCCAGGGTGGATATAGAACTTGGCGTTTGGGCCAAATATTCAATAATGTAACAAATTTGAGCCTCTCTATCATTTAGATTGTGAGATAATTGTTTATACACACCATTCGGTATGAGAGGCATTATGTCTCCCATTGGTTTCTCTATATGGAGAGAGTTTGACGGTTTTGGTAACTCCTTATCCTTCTTTGCAAACTCACTATTCCAGTAATCACAAGATTTGGTTTGCAAATTAAGATCCAACTTCATCATATAGACATTCGATGTTCCATATTCTTGAGTGGGAATACCCTGATTTTCCCCAGCCACATTAGATGTCGAGGAAGTACCCTGCATTATATTCTAGCCTTGTGGGAATAGGTTGGTCAACACAATAGGTTGTTGCTGCATTACCAAGTGTTGGGCTTCCTCTATTTTGGGGCACAGATGAATCATGTGATCTCCTTTACAAATCTTGAAAGGGAATTTCACCTTCTCCTTTTTATTCTTTTCCCCATCAACATTATTACTAGAATTTTTATCGTTACCCCCCCACCTTTCTTTCCCTCACCTTTCCTTTTTCCTCTAGGTTATTGAGGACCCTTTAGAGTCTCAGTTGCACAATGTGTACATATGAGTACTAGGCAGTGGGGGTGGTCAAACTAGGAGCCTAACCATCCACAATTTGTTGAATGGACAATTGCTGCATTTGGTTAGAAACCATATATGGGGCTCTTCTTTGTGATGAACCAAAAATACCATCGACATGTGGTTTGATTTTCAGTTTCATCAGGTCAAGATTTGATCACGGTGCATCTGGCATGATCTCATAGAGCATGCCTGACTGAGAGTAAATTAACTCCAACTGTTGTGCTCTAAAGATTGCTTGTTTCTCCGTAAAAACTCTTGAAGTGGCAACATCCTTAGAAATATAATGGATTAATGACTTCATAAACCATTCTAAAATAAATTCAGGAGGGAGTGTGGCCTTAATCAAACTCTTCCATATCCTCCATTCCCGAATGTGATTGGAAATGTGAGTGGATTTATCTTGAAAAAAATTATCCAAAATCTCTATGCCAGTATCATACCAAACATGGAGTTGAAAGTGATTGAGAAAGACCATGGACAAATAAATAAATGTTGTGAACTTCGACCTCTCTAGCTCTATATACCATTTTGTAGCATGCTGAGTGAGAGTGTGTTGAAACAATCGTAACCGGACAGAGTCATCATTCAACGAATTAGAAGAGAACCACAAACAAAACGTTGTCCCATGATCTCCGGGGTCTTCACCATTCTTACCTTCAAATCTTGGAAGATCGAAAGAAAATTTGGTAGGGACTGGAGGCCAACTAGGGTCAAGATGAATAAGATCATTCATCAACTTTAAAAAATATGGCAAATGAAGGGTTTCTAGAAAGGGTATCCTAGGATACGACATGGAGGCGGGAAGTAAAGGGTTGACCAACCCCTATTGATTGGAATCCTGAAAAGAATACCTTAGATTGGTATTGGCACCAGTTTGTCAGGAAGAGTTTGTGGATGGGACATAGCTTTGGATTATGACTTGTTGGATTTGGTTCAATGGAGGAAAACATTCACCCATCTAGTTCTCGAACAGAAAAACAAGGTTTCCCCCTATGGACGCCCCTTGAAAAGGAAAGACTCCTTGCATGGGGATATTCCGACTGAGAAAGGGGTTTCCCCCCAATGGCATCCCTTGTAAGGAGAAAGAACCTTCCACAGGATTCCACTAGCCTTGGAAGGGGTTTCCCCCTGCCAACAATATAAACATGATGAAAGGATTACTTATGAACCCACCATATAATGTGAATGGATTCGAAGTGGACGACATTCTAGCATATTGAAATCCACTACCCATAGAACCACCCCACTTCCTAAAGGGGATAGGGTCGGAAGACGGGAATGACACACTCCCAATAGAGGGGAATGGAGGAGGAATATGACCTCCACCCCAAGGAAAATATTGGTAGGGAATGAAAGAACTCCCTGAACCAACATTAGAAGCTTGCGACATTGATTGAGAATCAATCGAGACATTTTGCATGCTCATCGACAACATACCAAATGAAAATAAGTGGAACCGACATGGTAACGACATGGTTACACCTAGAGGTTGAGTGGAACCAACAATCAATGAAGTAGAGTTGTTGATTGACATGACTATGGTGGATTGAACCAAACTAGTCATTTGGTTGGATGCACCTGAAGGAAAGATCTCAATAGTGATGATTGATGACATGGAATTTGAAGGAACTCCTGACCCAAACATTTCTGGAGTGCCTTCCATTACAGCCCGTTGAAGAGGGTCTGACCTGGGAGCCAGAATTCGCATAAGAACTGGAGTGTCAGGCCCAGTTAACATAGGGTTGAATGGCCAAGAAAAATATTCAGCTTTGAGATCTAATACCATAACAATCTATGATGTAGATGTGTTTGTTTATGTGGTTCCATGTCTATGATATCAATCAGACCAGCCGGTACAAAAGTGTCGGATTGATCAAGTCAACACCTCAAAAGAGGTGGTGGAGGATCCAGTCCTTCTTCTTTAGGTGAAAGATCTATGATCGCAGAACACACCACTAGAAAATCCCTACAAGACACAATAGTCATAGAAAACCTTTCCAATATCCCGAATCAAGTGGATTAGGTCTTGAGATCATAATAGTAATAAAGTAAAGAAAGGACCTTCCAGACAAAGGCACAGGTTGATTAATTATCGTGAACCAACGAATGGAAGAGTGAGAAGTAGTTACCCCGAACTACACTAACCAACCTTATCTGGTGCAAGTACCCACACTTTGCAGGAAACCCTCCAACAGTACTGAAAAAGTGTGATACGAAGTCTGCCCTAGGTACCACGGGAAACCCCCCACAATCACCTCTGATATCCCTAGGAAAATAAACTAAGGTCCCCAACTCATAGTCATCATCTAAGGGGTACAGTCAATATTCAAGATCAAACATATGGGCAGGGTAACTAATCTTGAATCTCTTTCATAGGGCTATCTACAAAAGGGCCATTGTCACTTTAGAAAATATCAAACTAGGTTCGAAGCTTCTAGAGGATAAACGCCAAGAGGGCCAACATCAGTTCAGGAAAACTTCAACTAGGTTCAAAATTCACAGAGGAATGATGTTAGATGAGTCAGTATCACTTCAGGAAAATCCCCCAATATATGATCTCTCCACTACTCCCATTTAAGCTTCGGAGGGGTTATCTCCTTGGCTCTCCTTTACGTGACCTCATGTTTGACTCCTGTGTTAGAGGAGCTTCCTAGGTATACTTATACGAAATTGGGTTTTTCACTCCCTATCTCAGACTCCTAAGTTTGTTTTTTGGCCTTGAAGAAATTAACTCTCCAACCTAAACCAAGGCCCTAGCCTAAAAACTAGTTTGTGGACCCTAAAAAGAAAAATTCTAATGATTTTTAAATTAAGCTTTGATTTTATTTGGATTTTTTCTCAGGGGAATGAGATTGAAACTCATGATGTTTGTATGACTCAAAAAGAAAAATGTTTAAGAACATTATTGTTTATAAACAAACTTGTCCTTCAAATGAAAAGGTGCAATAGTCTTGTTTTACGAACTTTAAGAATGAAAAATATACATTTTTGTTTGTATGCAATATCTAAGATTACTTTGAAATGCAAGATTAAAACTCACTTTTGTTTTGAATGCCAATGCAAACTACCATGTCACCCTAGGCTAAATGTAAAACAAAGTATAAAGGAACTTTCCAAACAAGTTTTTTCTTTTATTTTTGTAAAAGGCTACTCAAAACCGAAATCAACAACTTTTTCAAAACAAGAAAAATGAATAAAAGACATGAGTGCTAGAAAATGAGTTATTTTCTTGAACAACTTAAGAGGCAAGGGCAAGAGAAGAAACAACTAGAAACCAAGGTATTTTCTCTTTGTTTTACTAAAAATAAATAAAATGCAACTACAACACAATTTTGTATTTTCTTTTTATGAACAAAGGAAATAAGGCAAAGAGGATGAAAGAAGACAGTCCAAAGTGATTGAAACACAACAATGAAATGGAATTAGAGTCCAACCACTCCATACTAACCTTTCAACCCACCTAAAAACCTTATATATGAAAATATTAACCAATCAAAGAGAAAGAAATTTCGGTCAAATTTTCAAGTTTATAGGGACTTGATATAGCATTCAAATGAAAAAACCAACCAGAGAAGGTTCAATAAATACTGAACAACCAACCCAAAACTTTCACAAATTAGGAAATGGCCCTGAGAGAATCTTTTCAAAAGTGCACGTGAATGTGTACACTATGAATAGAGTATGTACACGATTGGAACTAAAGTGAATCATGTATATACATGGTTCATATTGGAGAGAAAAGTATCCTCAGTATGGTCACCAATTATGTTTTTTGGATTTTCCACCCTATGGCCTTGAGTCTATGTCACAACATATCATAAATATACTTAAAAAATTGAACCCGCCCTCCAATATACAAATCAATAGAGAAATGATTACTTAGAAAAGAAAAATAAGGACCGTGTACCTTGTATCCTAATGTTTGATGAATATCCTCGCTCTCAACCTTTGACCTACTCCAGATCTTTGTCTCTACCAACCTACAAGAGAACCCAGGTAGATACTGCAACTAGGTAGTTATCAAATCAAAATACAAATGCAATGTGTAACTCTAGATATGTAAAACAAATTCAAAATATAAGAATTAATTAAACATAATTGCACATAGATTGGAGGGAAAGAGAATTATTTTATTAATTAACATGAATAGGTGAGTTACAACTTGATTATGACTGATAACACTGCCTCAAAACCAACCGCCTAAGTTCCTCCACTAAACCTTCCAAGCATCAACTCAACAATGGAGTACTTCCTCACATGATCCATAATGGATAGGAACACACCAAACACTCATATAGGAGAGAGGAAGAGATACTAGAAACTAAATTTCCATATCAAGGGATACTACTCAGAGATTTAGGGAATTAGGAAGCTTGCAAATCGACAACATGTTCTTGCATTGAGGTTTTCTCTTCTCATATACACACCCTTAGGTGATTATATACCATAAAAAAGAGGTTGATATGGTTTCATTCCATTATGTATGAGAAATTGGAGGTTTAGGACCAAGAAAACCCTTAAACCATGTCCAAAAGTATGAAATATTTTTATTTTTCACAAAATTAGGGATGTACATGATTTATGCACTAGCAAATAGTGTATGTATGTGAGTTGCACATGAATGAATAACATACAACAAAAAAACTAATGTTTTTAAAATGATTTTGATGGAGAGTGGGATTATGGTTTGCAAGATGAGGAATGGACTAGGCCATCTCATAAATGCAATCTGGGGTGGAAAATCGTGCTATAACATCTTGGTGCACTTGTTTTGGAGGAGAGAAAAGGAGACGTTCTTGTACACTTATGGAATGGAAGTGTATGTGCCAAGGAGGACTTGATAGTGTTGATGCTATCATTTTGAGGATCTTTGGTGGAGTGATCCCTTGCTATAAGGAGTTGGTGGCTAGGGTTTTTATGGTTTCCCTAGTTAGGATTTGGAGAGTTTGACTTGTACTAGTTTGTGATAAATTGTTGGTATGTGCATAAACTTTATATATATATATATATATATATATATATATATATGAAGTGTTCCCATTTTCTAAAATGTTTTGTACTTGTGGATTTTAATGTCATCCTATGTTATCTTCTTGATTGGGTAGATTTTAGCACTGGTTGTTCACGTTGATTTGACATAACTTAGAGATGAATTGGTTAAGTGATTTCACACATATTTAGAAGCTAAGAGAAAAATTGTATTATTGTCATAATCTATTATAATAATCCATTTCAAATATATTATATGCTTGGAAAGTGTGTCGTAAGGGCTACAACTTTGTGGTATTAAAGTACACTTGAATGGTATTTATTTAGTTGAAGATAAGTGAAATATTGTTTTTGTAAATTAAATTTTCAAATTCACCCCTAAGGCTGAAAGTTCATAGGAAATAATTTTAGGAAACCGCGAGGTTGAGGTGAAATTTATGAAAGTGGCATTTCATGAAATTTCTACATGGTACCAGAGTTTTTTTGACTCAGATTTCTCTCTTTGGTGACGAGGGATTTGGATATTTCAATTGTCCCATACCTAGGAGAGGTGTTTGACCTAGTATAGGTTAATTGGGTGTGAAACCCTAGGGTCCTTGTGAGAAGTGCTTGAAGCCTAAAAGGGTTGTTTTAATTTTTTTGTTGTTGATCTTTCTTTGAGGGATTATTTATATTTGTAGGATAAATATTATTAATCTTAGAGAGTGCAATAGGTTGGATGGTTCGTCCAATTTCATACCTTTGAAGTTCATGTTGCAAATGCTTTTGAAGGAGGCTGGAATTTGGGAGCATGTTGTGAAAGAGATTCCCACACCTATTGATCTGACAAAGTTGGTCATTCATGTTAATAATGAGGCCAAGGAAAAAATAATCATTCTTTATTTGGTGAGGATGACTTTGGTTGGTTTATATCACAGTCCTTATGTATTTAAACATATTCTCTTGAGAAACAAGATTTTATCCATCCACAATAGTAACATAGATATAGTGGTGAGCTACTTAAATAAGGCCACCGAGTTGAGAGATCAATTGAATACCAAAGGGACAAAAGTGGAGGATAAGGAGTTGATGTCCATTTCCTTGAATGGACTTACTCCATATTGGAAACCTTTTGTCCAAGGTGTTTGTTTTTGTGAGAATTTCCCTAATTTTGTGAAGCTTTGGAATAACCTTGTGTGGGAAGAGATCAAGTTGGAGTATTGTTTAGAGTTGAATACATAGCCTTCATAGGGAGGATGAGGAAGGTAAACAAGCAAGGATAAAATAAGGATAAAATGGATTAATCAAACCCAAGTAAGAAAAGTTTGAGTAAGGTGAAATGTTTTAGCTATCACCAGTTAGGACATTATGCTCGCCACTATCTGGGGAAGACCAAGCATAAGATACAGGTTGCAATGAGTGCAAGTACTATAGTAGGAGTGGATGAGGCATCATACTAGCTTGAGATTTCCTTCTCCATGGTCTCTTGCTTATATTGAGATTACCTTCTCTAGCTTGAGATTTCCTTCTCCATGGAAACTCTTTAGTAGGTTTTAGGAGCAAGAGGAAGGAAAGAGAGTGGAATTGGGTGATGAGGATATTTATCATATGATTTGTTTGGGCTCCATTTCCTGCTAGATGCTATCAGGGTACGTTCTTAAATTGAATGATGTTTTGTTTATCCTTGGTTGGAAGAAAATTTTTCTTTCAATTTCTTGTATGGAAGAGCTTCAATATAGAGTTTCATTTGAAGGATAACATTGCACTATCATTTATTGTAGTCTAGCAAGTTTGAGGACTTTGGCTAGAGGTGTGCAAGATGGTGGCCTTTACAAGTTTCTTATTGATCCCGTGGCCTTTGTAAAATCCAACAAGAAGCTAGATAATTCATCTAGTCTTAGGGAGGTATGTGAAAATCATGTATGGTAGGATGCCATGGAGATAGGTTCAAAACTTATTGTGAAATAAATGATTGATTCAAAACTTACAATTGATGGAGTGTTGTAAAGGACAATGATAGTGTTGTTGGATTCTTTTAGGAAGAGGGTGTTGACCTTGATGTCTCTCTTGCTCTAAGATTCTTTCAAAAAGAGGGAGATGACCTTGTTAACGTTGTTTCTTAAGTTATCGAAGGTATTGAGGTGCACAAGAAAGACACCCATGATTACAAGTTGTTGATAGCCTTGCATGGGTTGTTGCTTGTACCACGAGCTTGGTATTTTAGGATGGATGGGATTTGTGCAATTGTTTATCTTTTTTATTTTAATAGATTTGATCCACATATATTGGTATTATATGGAGATGTGATCATATTTGTAGGATGTCTTAAATAGCTCATGATGGTGTTTGAAAATTTTGGGCTGTGAAGTTGGTATGGATGATGTTGGATTTTGGCAGGTTAATGATGGCCGATGGTTATGTGATCCGTGAGGATATAAGAAACACTCACATAGGTACAGGAGGATCTAGAACACTCAAAAAGGTCCCATGGGATCCATAAAATCTCAAAATTTGACCATCTCAAAAGTTTGTGAAAAGGACATTATTGTGTAGACCTCGTCATCATCTTTCCAATGAAACAAATGACGAGTCAAACAGGACTCGTATGCAAAAGTTATGACTGGTAAAAGTTTAGTCAAACCATAAAAAATGGGAGTGCCACATGGCACCACAATAGGGTGACATGTGGCGTGCTAACGTGGCACTAATGATGTAGCAAGAACTGATGACATGGCACCTAATTAGCAGTTGACTAGTTATATTGGACCTCTAGATGGACAAATGGAAGGTTTACAAGTGGCAAACAATTGGCTCAATTAAATGTTGAGATGTGGCATTGGAGAGCCATTGAGAGGCTTCCACGTGGAAGCCTCCCATTGGACTATAATGGTTAAATCATATTAAAATTTATGGAGTTGACGGGGGTTAAACCCACGACCTCCATAACCACCATAATCCTTAACCAAGCTTCGTTGCCAACACACCATATGTTGGGTCTTAACATACCTATGGTAATTTAATTATTTGAATTTACTCTAAGGCTCATTTGGGTGGCTAAAGGGCCGAGGGCCTAAGACCTTGACCCTTAGCCCTTGATATATTGCATGCCATGTAACCACACTTGTTTGAACAAGGGGCTATCACAAGTATTTGCATAAGAGTTAATATATAACCATATGTTATATGGTTATAACCATGTATATAACCTTCCCAAAGTTCACGCAGATGTTTTGTTAACTATATACTATATATAGTATATATACACCAACAAAATAACAAAAGGGTGAAATATGTGGTGGTTGGCGGGGCTTGAACCCCTGACCTACCACTTATATTTCTATGTCTTGACCAATCCACCTAAATGTGTGGATTTGGCTATAAAACTAATTAAACTATATTTAGATGCATGCCATAAATTTCAAAATTTGGTTAAGAGGGGCACCCTATTTAGTGGTGCGCACCTGAAGGCACAACACACACAATTTTATGCATAGTTTTGCCTCATAATGCATGATGAGGGTACAAAGCACTTGAGGTAAAATCGTAAAGCGTGTCGAGGGGTACCTTGACATAATTTCAAGTATTTTATATCAATTTTGCATGATTTTTCGCCAGGAATTCAAGGGTGCACTCCATTTCTGCATTTGAGCAATGGATTTTCGAAGTGTCTTCAAAATTGTATTTTTGTAAACCTATATTGTAATGTAATTTGGAATTTTGAGATGATGAAGAGCAATCATGCTATTTAAAGGGACTTTGAAGATGCAGTGATGTATGCCATTTACATATGTAATTTGAGTTCTTTTATTTTCTGATGTGTCATTTCATTTATAGTTCAAGTTATTCATCATTTTATGGGTTTATGGACAAGTAAGACATTCACGTGATATTTTGCAAATAGTCAAGTGATCTTTAATTTCTTGAATCTGGTTGGATATTTATGTGTATTATGAACTAATTGACATCTAAGGATTTTTTGGGCTGAATTAGTATCAGAGTTTGTTGATATGTAAGGATCAAGTTGGTATCAGAACTTGTTTGGTATTTTCATATCATGTGGTATAAGAGATGGTTTTGACGTTTATTTTCAAGTGAATTCTTATGGTGGTCGATATCTAAGCTTGGTGAAGGATCTTTGAAGAGTACATTCCTAAGATTGGTTCGGGGCATACATTTTGAAAGAAGAAATGGATTCAACAAAAGACAAGGATTCTTCTAATCCAAATCCTTTCATCATTGAAGAGGCATTATTTTCTTCTTTCGTGGAAATGAAGACCATGGTGGAAGAAATGTATGAGGATCAAAAGAAGGCCAATAGAATTGGTGGTAAAAAACAAAGGAAAGCCACACAATTTCAAGAAACAATCAAAGAAGCCACATAAATTCAAGAAGATAGCTACAATGAATAAGAAAGAAGAAGAGAAGCCTACATGTTTTCATTGCAAGAAGAAAGGAAATGAGGAGGAAAAGTGTTGGAAATTGCATCCAGAATTGAAGTCGAAGTGGGCTCAGCCTAGAAAGGGTAAAAACAAGACCACGACCATGATGCAGGATCTTGGATCAGATTCTGAGGATGAAACCAAGGTTACAGCTATGGGAATCAAAGGTAAATATTTTGTTGCAAGTTCATGTACTTATTCTTCAAAGTATAAAGTAATCCTTGATGGAAGTAAAATAAATTACATGTTTTATTTACAAGTTATCTCAAAGCACACTAAAATTGATACACTTGTTGATAGTGGATCACAAGTGAATCTTATTTCAAAGCAATTTGTTCAAAAGTTGGGATTGGAAAATAGGCCTCATCTGAGACCATATCCTTTAGGTTGAATTTGTGATAATTCTCAGGTACAATTAACTAACAAATGCAAGTTACGGTTCATGATCACATCCAGTTTCATTGATGAGGTAGAGTTAGACGTTGTTCCACTTGACATTTGCGGGATGGTTTTGGGAAGTCCATACTTGTATGATAGGAAGGCCATTTTATATAAGGGGCATAATAAGTATCATCTCTTCAAGGATGGGATTGAATTCATTGTGAGAGCTCATCAGATGAAGATGAATTTGACAGTTGTCACTACATGGCACATGCTAGCTATTTCTAGTATCCAGGAGCCAGATATACAACCTACTGTTGAAAGAAGAACATGCCCCTTGGTTGATGGTGTTCTTGTTAAGAAGAACAGATATGTTGATGGTCCATTCTCTTTTGCATCTATGTATTCAGTTTTGTTGATCATTTTATTACTAATCGGTGGAATATGGTTGGCTACTGCAACAATGAGTGAAAGAGTTTGTCAATTTAAGGGAATGGTTAACTTAGTCAACAGTGTTGTTTCAATATTCATTATGGTTGTGATGAGTCAGGTGCTTGTTATCAAAGTATGAAGGATGGATAATACTGGACAAGTGAGGTGAAAGAATTTGTACTTGATTTTTGAATAATCCTCTTTTAAGAGGAATATAAAGGTGCATGTTATAAGCATCTTTTAAATATTATTTCATGTTTGTATGGATGTATACCTTGAACAGAAGAAATCAAGTACAAATGATGACAATACAAGCATAATTGTTTTTCAAGGCAAAAGCGACAATGGACAAAGTATTCATTCAGGGACTTATACAGATACATCAACAGTAAAAGAATAGAGAGTCCAAAAGGGCAAGACATAGATCAACATTTGACTTGGTTTCATGTTGGTCAAGACAGACTATCTTCAACAGAAAGAGATGGGAGTGGATGTTGAAATATAGGATATAGGTATTGCATAGATTCAGTGAACATGACTTTTGTAGTTTGGAAATTTATGAGCCAGAACCACAGCTATATATCATATTGGCTACAGTGCCATAGGTCAGATTTAGAGCCATATTCCAGATAAGTAGACAAAATTACATTGATCTAGTACCTAAGATAGAAGACCCAAGATGAATACTTATTTCCAAAAGAATCAGCAAGATGGAAGAGTGAATTATCATCACTAAGTTGTTGAATATCTATATTTTTGGAGGTCCAAAAGTTCTTCAGTGGGGAGGTGTGATCCAGGAGGATATAAGGAATGTTCACATAGGTCCAGGAGGATCCAGAACACTCACGGAGGTCTCAGGGGATCCATAAAAGCTCAAAATTCAACCATTTCAAAAGTTCTTGAAAATGGCATTACTTTGTAGAGCTCATCATCAAATTTCCAACGATGCAAACAATGCGTCAAATGGGGATCATATGCAAAAGTTATGGTGGCTCAAAGGTTGGTCAAACCAAGCAAAACATGGGTTCCATGTGGCACCACCAGAAGGTGACACATGGCATGCTAACATGGAACTACTAATGTAGCACCTAATTGGCATCTTACTGGGCAAACTATACCTCAATATGGACAAATGACAAATTAACAAGTGGAAGATAATTGGCTCAATTAAATGTTGACATGTGGCATTGGAGAGCCAATGAGAGGTTTCCACGTGACAGCCTCCAATTGGCCTATAATGGATAAAGAATATTTAAATTTTTGGAGTTGACGGGGGTCTAACCCATGACCTCCATAACCACCATAAGCCTTAACCAAGCTCTGTTGCCAACACACCATACGTTGGGCCTTAACATACCTATGGAAATTTAATTATTCAAATTTACTCTAAGGCTCATTTGGGTGGCTAAAGGGCCAAGGGCCTAAGCCCTTGACCCTTAGCCCTTGATGTGTTTCATGCCATTTAACCGCACATGTTCACACAAGGAGCTATTACAAACATTCATGCAGGAGTTAATATAACCATATGTTATATGGTTATAACCATGTATATAACCTTCCCAAAGTTCGCGCAGAGGTTTTGTTAACTTTATACTATATATAGTATTTATACACCCAAAAAAAAAATGGAGAAATATGTGGTAGTCGGTGGGGCTTGAACCCCTGACCTACCACTTATATTGCTAAGTCTTAACCAATCCACCTAAAGGTATAGATTTGGTTATACAACCAATTAAACTATATTTAGATGCCTTCATAAATTTTGGAATTTGGTTAAGAGGGGTGCCCTATTTAGTGGCATGCACCCCAAGGCACAACACATGTAATTTTATGCATAGCGTTTCCTCATAATGTGTCAAGGGTATAAGGAACTTGAGGTAACACCATAAATAGTGCCTAGGGGTACCTTGATGGAATTTCAAGTATTTTATATCAATTTTGCACGATTTTTCGCCAAGAATTCAACATTGCACCTTGTTTCTTCATTTGAGTGGCAAATTTTCAGAGTGTCTTCAAAATTGTGTTTTTGTAAGCCTATATTGTAATGTAATTTAGAATTTTGAGATGATGAAGAACAATCATGTTATTTAAAGGGAATTTGAAGATGTAGTGATGTATGCCATTTACATATGTAATTTGAGTTCTTTTATTTTATGTTGTGACATTTCATTTACAGTTCAAGTTATTCATTATTTTATGGGTTTATGGACAAGTAAGACATTCACGTGATATTTTGAAAATAGTCAAACAATATTCAATTTCCTAAATCTGGTGGGATGTTTATGTGTATTATGAACTAATTGACATCTAAGTATTTTTGGGATGAATTAGTATCAGAGTTTGTTGATATTTAAGGATCAAGTTGGTATCAGAACTCGTTTGGTATTTTCATATCAGTATGTTCCTTTAGGTTCACAAGTGGTCAGTGCTCTCTGGAGGTTCAATATGTTGTGATAGTATCTTGTTTTTTTGGATATAATGAGAATTATAAATCTTATAGGATCTACATTCCATCACAATGAATGATTGTGGTGAATCAATATGTAAAGTTTGATAAGGATGTGTGGTCATTTAGTTCCTAGGCATTTCCCTTGGAGATTAAAGGGAGTGAGGAGGTCGTTGTTCATAAATTTTATTCAAAGGTTAGAGCATAATCAAACTAGGTGGGACAATGTGAGATTGTGGATGGATATGCCCTTACCTTTTATGCCAACCTATAGGAATCCAAGATAACTTACTTAGAGTTTGCAAGATCCACGAGAGCATGTAGGAGCACCCAAATCCTTAGTGAGAGTTAGTATACATCTTAGGAGATATGATAATCATATTACGTTAGCTTCTTCCATTTTTTATCCTTCCAATTGTTTTGAGGAGGTGAGGTCTGATGCCTTGATGGAAGAGTGTGATTTTTCGGGGTAGTTTATTTCCAAGATCTAGTGGTTGATTCCAATATTGTAGTAGATTTAGAGTTTTAGATGGTAGGTTTGGTTGAGTTGAAAAGAAATAAAACTAGTGTTGGCAAAAACATTTTTCTTGTAAAGAGGGACTGATGGATTTTGGGTTTACTATAAAAGTGTTTACATCATGCTTGGGGGTGATCCATGTGATGTGGGGTGAACTTTGTGTTGATTACCATTGGTTGTACTATGATGGACATATATATTGGAGTTGTCTTACTCATTTATTATTATGCACCTTGTCTTGATGCTTGTGTGGAATTCTTTCTTGGAGCATTGTAAACTTATGAAGATTGATGACTTATCCATGTAGCCAACACATGGAGGGTAATTTCTTACTTAGAAGGATGAATCACCTTGGAGGAGGAGAAATGGACATCACAAAGGTTTGTACTTGAATTGAGAATAGTTGGGTTGACTTGGAGTGATCGTGTAGGTGGTGTGGATATGAAGGTACACATGGCTTAGGATCTTTGTTGGAGATTTGGATTTCTTTGGAGAAGGATCATTGGACCTTGCTTAAGGAGGTTTGGTCTTCGAGCCTTTCTTGTCGGGCATCCATGCCTTGGAGCTTGGCATGTGTCACCTAGAATTGGAGTGCTCCACATGTGGACCCATCTTGTGTAGAGTTACATTTCTTGTAGTGGAATAGGTCCACTTTTTATTGTAGGCCTCTCTCACCACTTTGTATTGTAGGCCTCTCTCACCTATTGTAAAAAAATGGGGAGAATAGATTCATTTTCCATACTTGAACTAGTTCACTCATGTAATCACATACTTGAGTTAGAGATGTGAGAGGTAGGGAGAACTTCTCTTCTTGTACTCTTCTTCATGCGTATTTACTCTCTTTGTCTTGAGAATTGATTTTCTTGGAGGAATTTCAAGGGAAGACTAGGGTTAGGGTTTCACTCTAAGGAGATAAAGAAGACTAGGCTATGGGATAAACCCTAGAGGAGAAAATGTGTCATTTTATCTTGTATCTCTAATGTGAGAGGAAGACTAGTGTTTTGTGGTGTTCATAAACCCTAGTGCTACTTAGTGTGATTTTTATGGAGGAAATAGACACATGGGATGAAAGTGTAGGTGGAAAGGAGGATTTGTCAGTGATGATGCCAGCTTGTCGAGGAACTTTGTTGGAGTGATCAATTTTGGTTAGGAGTGTTCCCTAGCTAGGAGGAGTTGGTGGCAAAGGTTTTTGTATGGTTTCCCTAGTTACGTTTTGGAGAGATTGACTTGTACTAGCTTGAGATAATTTTTTGGTATGAAAATGTACTTTATATTATATATAAATATATATGAAGTGTTTCAACTATCCAAAAATTTTGTACATGTAGATTTGAATTTCAACTTATGTTATATTTTTTATTGGGTAGATCCTAACATTGGTTTTTCAAGTGAATTTGACATAACTTAGAGATGAATTGGCTATGTGATTTGGCACATACCTACAATATTAGAGCATAGATTTACTATTGTTATACTATATTATAATGAGACATTCCATATATGTTATTTTATTGGAAAGTGTGCCCTAATGGATATCTTTGTGGCATTGAAGTACACTTGAATGGTGTTTATTTTCTTGGGTTACCTTGTGAAATTAGGTTGAAGAGAAGTGAAATATTGTTATTGTAAATCAATATTTTAGACTCGTCCCTGAGTCTAAAAGTTCATATGAAATAGATTTGAAAAACCTCAAAGTTGAGGTGAAATTTTGGAATTCGCATTAATTTCCTAAGTCCAAGAAATTTCTACATTCACTGCTTATTTTCTCAATTATTTTTCTAAGAAAAAATTAGCATGTTTTTAATATTAAAGCTTCATTCTAAGTAATCACCATGGAGTTTATCATAATCTCATTATGTTTGTGGTAGCATATTTAGATTAATCTTAAATAGTTGTAGTGTGGAATATTCAAAATGATATACATATAAAAAAGTATGTTGCTAAGAACAAACATGAATCCCATTTTTGGTACATACATAATTGTCCTTATGTCAAATCGTATGTCTACTTCATCATGTGGCATAGAGGTTAGTTACATTGTAAGTTTTGCTAAATTTCATTTCCACTTTCATACTTGCATTTCATTTTTCATTTTCATTGTCCTACCACCTTTCATGAACATGTGTCAAGTGTTTGTTTGTAACATTAAAGCATGTATGTAACACTGTTTTTTTTTTAACTTTATTTCAATAGCTACAATAAAAAAAATCATTGTTATTTGGATACTAGTCAGCTTAGATATTTTTTGTTTTATTTAATTGATTTTAAGTTGTATTTTATTTATGCCAATGAGATTAGTTATGTTTTACTTCATTCATATAAATTTCAATTTCTCAATATGTAATTTCTTTTAGTTTAAATTTATTTATATTTGGTTAATCTAGTTTTAGTTAGCCTAAGTTTCATTTTGATTTTACTTAGTTTAATTTGTTACGTTTAATTAGAATTTCAATCAATTGGGTCTATATTGGGTGGTTGGGAGGAATGATTTTTATCCTTCCACCTAAGTTTTATTCTCACTGGTGATGTATTGATATGAACTTGATGTTTGAAAACATAAGTATTCCAACAGAGGACGAACACCTTCAGTAAACACTCACACAACCAAATCAAAGATCAACACACCAATGTTTTACGTGGTAAAAAACCTGTAGGGAAACATCCATGGCCCCAACCACCATTGCCACTTGGATAAATTTATTAATGCAAAATAAAAAAATTACAAGAGAGTTTCTTACAATCTATCATTGACAAATGACCCTCCATGCTCTTTAAATAGAGATCATAGACCAATCGAGTGTTAAGCCAATGATTAATGTAGTCGTTAAAATAGATGAGAATATGATTCGTCGTATCACTCTATGTTGCGAACATATCATGACCATCAAATTACCTAACTACAAATGCATACCAATGAATACTAAAAAAAAACACTAAGAAACACACTTTTACCTAACAACACATTAGACCAAGTTGATATTAACTAACTCTTAAGTTTCTAAATATCCTAACATCCCCCCTTAAGAACAACTTGGGATAGGATTGAACGATTTACAAAGGCGACACAATAAGATAAGGAAGGAGGCATTAGAGCATATTCCCCCTTAATGACAACTTCTTGAACCCCTAACATAGATCAAAGTTTGGAAACTTTTCTTCTGTAAGAGACTTTGTGAAACTTTCTGCAACTTGATCTTCTATAGGGGAAAATAAAACTTCAATAACTCGATCATGAATGAGATTTTTGATGAAGTGTGTTAGCGCTTCCATTTTTCTTTCAGTTAGAGTCAGTTTTCAGTCGAGATATGGCCCATGTGTCCAAACATGTGAAGTCAGGTACGTAACAGTGAAGGGGTCAAAGTCAGCAAGTGGTCGGTTGGCCCTTGGAAGCAGGAACAGATGTCAGAGTCAAAACATACGTGAATAATACGGGTATGTGTTCTCAAAAAGTCGTGTCCTGTCAAAGTTAGTCTCTACGTGCCCCAGGTTGAGTCAAGTAGTTAATGGAAGTCACGTCGACAAGTGCAGGAACTATTATCAGCTGATTATGAAGGTCGAGGGAATGAAAAATTGTGGCGTTCGTATCATGTATGCCCTACGGCCCTTATTTTCTGTACCTTACATGCGGGGATGTGCCATGGAAAATATGCAATTCAATTCGAAACATTCAGTTGCCATGAATTCACAGTTCCTTGGCACGATTCCTCCTTTTGCTCGATATGTT
>JASDQU010014553.1:15409-40842 GCA_032191745.1 Picea mariana | reverse complement strand
GAGGGAATGAAAAATTGTGGCGTTCGTATCATGTATGCCCTACGGCCCTTATTTTCTGTACCTTACATGCGGGGATGTGCCATGGAAAATATGCAATTCAATTCGAAACATTCAGTTGCCATGAATTCACAGTTCCTTGGCACGATTCCTCCTTTTGCTCGATATGTTATAAATCCCAGAGCTCATGCACCCATGTTATTTGTGAAATCCAATTCAGGCTCTGTCTGTAATTTTTCTCATAGGCCCAGGTCGATCGAGTTCTCCATCTTGGGCATTCATTGGAGGCACCGCGCGCAAGTTAAAAACTGGTCGTGCCATAGAGACCTCTCAAAGAATAAATAAGGATGTGCGAAGTGGAAGAATCGCCCAACCCAAACCCCAAAGTGATTGGGATTCATTCTCACTCACAACAGACATCCCTAAGGATAAAAGAGGGATTTTTCCTTTACCCACAGGAACGACGACATCACACCACATGGATACCTCGAAGAAGGGGTGGACCAAGGAAGAACAAGGAAGTTGGGGAAACTCGAATCTCAGATGAGCCACGCACACGACCAATCGTTGAACAATTACTTATGTGTGTTGTCTGCCTGGAGCCTTTGGAAGGTACCGACTGAGAAAGTGGGAGCAGAACGAGGAGGATGGATGTCGCGGGTGCCACTATTCAAGAGACATCTTAGCAGCTGAAGCAAGAAAAGCTAGCCATTGTCGAACCGTACTAAGAAAATAGAGAGATGAGACAACAACTGGTGACAAAGACCACGGAAGCATCAACAGCACAAGGTCCCGAAGGGAACGTGAAATGGCTAAAAAGACAGCTCAGGGAGGCACAAGATACGATTGTACAGTTGCGCGAAGCTCACTGGCTGGCAGAAGAAAGGTATGCCAAACACTCCAGAGAATGTGAAGCGGCTGAAGAGATAGCCCGCACAACTCTTTCCAGTGAGAATAAGAAACAAGATTAGCCTAGTCTGTTCCTGTATTCGCAAACAAAAGGCAAAATCTTGACAATTTTGAAGGAGACATTTTGCCATTTCAATAACAGTCATGACCATCTTCAGCCACTTGTCGCGCACACTTCCCCCAACTAATGAGCATGCGACAGAAAATAAAATCCGTTACAGCAGACAGCGGGACTCTAACAGACACTTTTCCACCTAGATACCTGATCGACAACTGAATCCCTGTGGCGGATCATAACGATCATGATGTAGTCGAATGTATATTTTGTCTATTTTTGGAAAACGTCATGCGAAGATTTTTGTAACGCGGAACAGTCAGTTCCCTAGTTTGCAGAGATAACATTTAAAAGAGTAGGGTAGCCCAAGCAGCACCCTCATTTATATATTTGATATTTTTTATTTAAGCTAGGTTGGTTGGAAAAATTGGTATAGACAGTAGCTATTGCATGTAATTTGAGTTCGACCGAAACTTAATGAAAAAGTCCTGTAATTTTGATGAAAAGATTCTAATTGTAGCAGTTAGATGTATTATTTTCCCTTTATTTCGTATGTTCTTCCTATTATATTTATTCATATCTTTTTCTGTCTAATTCAGAATGAATTTTCGAACCTGTGGATTCGCTGCACAATGCCCCTTGTTTGCACCATTTAGACAAATCAATTAAAGTTAACTTTGAATTCTCTCGCCGTGGTGCTCCGAGTTATTTCCTGTAATTTCTCTCTTCCACACATTACTATTTTACACTGAAGATTGTTGCTCGCTTAGCCTTTATACTCTCAAAGTTCAGTCACCGAGTCATTTATTTCTGTTGTTTCCTCAAATCGACTCCATACCCCAAAGTCTTATTTTCTTGTGCCAATATAACCAGAACCCATTATATCAAAGGTGTTAAATGTAGCCACTCCTTCAAAGCCATATCCTACGCAGAGACAGAGTCTCCTGAGAGAGCCCTCTCCAGGTCCGAAAGGCTAGTTTCATGCCTCAAATTTGGTTGAAAAAGTTACCTTCGTTGTATATTTATCAACCAAACAAATTTATGGAGTGCTAACATTCTGGCGTCGTTGTCGAGGATGAAATTGAATAGATTTTTCCCTGGGAGAAAAAATGACGTTGCAGTTTTACCCCTGAGGGTAATAGAGGGACAAACATCTGTACCGACTGAAACCTTTATCCTGGCGACTCCAGTCAAAAAGACCAGTAGCATCAAGTAGCGCAGTTCAGGAACCCTAGCTCCGAAGACAATCTATACCAGAGAAAATCTTGACCCAAACCCTATGAAGCCTGTATATGACCCCGAGAAGATTCTGTGCAATACTAGAGACCAAGCCCCATACTCATTCTATTATCTGGAAAGAAGTCTTTCCTTACCAAAAGATGACGCGCAAAGTATCGATGACCTTGAATTTGACGCGTTCTTTGAACAAACCCTGTTCAGGTCTAATTCGAAAACCAACTTAGACGAGGTATTTTTCAACCAGAAGAGATTCCAATCCCTAGTGTTTAACAATATCCCTCGAAACCACAACCCTCCTAGAGCCATGGCCTCCAGATTCTTCCCCCTCATTCTGCCAGCCCAGTTGCATGATCTGCCCCAAAATTACAGCCAGAGGATTAATCTCTACGATGTTGAAGGGAGCGTTTCAGCCCATAAGCATATGGACTGGTTCAACGATTTCATCGACCTGGAAGAGGTAGACTACGCAAACATAAAAATGAGGTTATTCACGCAGAGTTTTGTGGGGGAGGTGAGGAAGTGATTCAAAGCCCTACAAGAAGCAAGTATTCAAGACTTCGCCGCGTTCGAAACATCCTTCATCAACAGATGGAGAGACAAGAAGAACCCCTTACATTTGTTAATGTAGTACACTAATATGAAGAAGGCACCAGAGGAGACGGTGCAAGAATTCTCAGCCCGTTTCATGAAGGTTTATAACTCGATTCCTGCAGAAGTCCAGACACCTCCCAGGGCTGCACAGTTGTGATATGCTGACTCTTTCGACAACGACTTCTCTCTTTTGTTGAGAGAAACAAGATCAACAAACCTAGATGCGATAATGAGCAATGAGATCGAAGTTGAGATAAATATGATGGCATCGGGTAATATGAAACAGAGATTCAACAAAGGCGATAAGAAGCCCCAAGGAGACACGCAGCCATCAACATCGAGATCCGCAGATGAAAATTTCAACTTAATGATGAGAACCATGGAGAATATAATAGAGAGGATGTATGTGGGAAACAAACCTACTGCCCGAGAACAACATGACCCCCAGCCCAGGAATTAGAACCTCAAGAGAGTCAGGTCCCTCGGATCAGAAAGAGAGAAAAGAGGGAGTAGAGAGATCAAGGTGACCAGCAAACAAGGCCTCCGTTCAAAAACAACTACGTGGATGAAGACTTCAATCAGATGTTCGAAGACCAAATGCATTTTTGTGATGACAAGAACCCGCGCGTGTTCTTGATAAAGAGAGAACATGATCGGTACATGAGAAGAAGAGACGATTTTATGCTGGAGACATACGAAGCATGGATTGGGGAAATCGATGACGCACTATCCTGGGAGACAGAAGAGTTCAGAAAAGGTTATTAGAATGCCATCATGTAGTTTCAGAAAAGATACAACCTCGGGAGCAAGGAAGCATCTACTAAACCTCAGTAGATGAATCCTGTAAGGAAACCTCCGGTGGACACCCCTTCCACAAGCCGACCAAATCTAGACAGCGCGACCAAGGATGCGATGGAGAAGGAAAAGTTGAAGGAAGAGGCTCCAAATAAAACTCTGGAAGTAATCTGAGAAGCGAGTGGAAAATATGTAGAGAAATTATGTCCCCCTTTTAACTTTGAGCATGAAATGTCTAAAATCAAAATCTCTGTCCCATTCAATGAACTTATCAGAAAGGGCGAGTATCAGGAACAGATTATTAAAATGTTGAAAATGGGAGGGACCCCCGATACTTTGAATATCCAAGATAATCACCCTGCTATTTTGTTTGGTCTGCGCATTGAGGAGACAAGTGATACTGAGGACGTACCTCTGTTCTACGTCATTCTGAAGGTTTATGACATGACCCTACATAACGCCATGCTAGATTTTGGTGCGTCGCACAACCTCATGCCAAAGGTGATCACGGGTGAACTGGGTTTGGATATCACTAGACCTTACAAGGACCTTTTTTCTTTTGATTCGAGGAAATTCAAGTGCGTGGGTCTCATCAAGGATTTGGTTGTGTCATTGGCCCAAATTCCTTCAAAGAACATGGTTATGGACGTGGCGTGAAATACATACCCCCTAAGTCTAGCATGTTGTTGTCCATATCGTGGGTTGTGAAGTTAAAGGGGACCCTGCAAATGGACATGTCATACACCACCATTCCTATCTTTGGCCAGAACAAATGATTGTACAGGGAAGTGTTGCTAAAATACATGGTAAGTAGCAAAATGCAACCAAAAAGCCACCCCATATACTCCATTGACACTGAGGTTGGTTCTTCTATTTTCTACAATGACTTGATTTTCGAAGAAGAAGAGCCAGCAACCCATGAGGAAACCACGCGGAAAGTAACAAAGTGCGTCGACCTAAAAGACCACATAGAAAATGAGATATGGAACATGAGTTTCGATGGCATTGTTAGCAAGGAAGGATCAGGTGCCGACATATGGGTAAACCCCCCTGAAGTGGGAACAAAGTTGCGCTCATACAAGCTCGCGATTGAATGCACAAACAACATGGTCAAGTATGAGGCACTGATTATGGGTCTAAAGGTGTTGAAAGAATTAGGCACAAAGAAGATAGCAGTGCGCAGAGACTCAAAACTGGTCATAAACTGGTCATATATCAAACAAAGCACCCCAGGCTGAGAGCGTACAAAAACTTGGCGCTGGACCTTCTCAGGGGATTTTCAGAGTATGACATATCTGGTATCCGAAGGGATAAAAATCAAATCACCGATGCATTGGCCACCTTGGCCTCAGTTTTTAAGATCCCCATATTCCCAAACAAAAAATACGATATTAAAGACAAACACAGGCCGACAGTGCCTGATAATATAAAATATTGGCAGGTTTTTGAGGAAGACAAGCAGGTAGAAATATTTCTTCAAATGAACATTGATGATGAATGTTGTTGCGACGAATATGGGAGCATGGATGCGTGCAGTAATGACGACCCTTTCTAGAACCAGATCACAGGAAGGGACGTAATACAACTAAAAAATAACATCATTCTAAAGGGGTTAGTGTTGTTGGAAAAGTTGTTTGACGAAAATGACGTGGCTAAAAATCCCAAGATCACTATAAGAGAAGAGGACGTGGAAGACTACAACATCGGGACTGAGGAGAACCCAAAAATGATAAAATTGTCGAAAACGCCCAGTCTAGAGGTGAGGCAAGACTACATCAATCTCATGAACAATTTCCCCGATGTTTTCGCATGGAGCTATGATGATTTGAAGGTGTATGAAATTGAAGTAATTTGGCATGTCATCCCTCTCAAAGAAGACAAGAAGTTGTTCAAACAAAAACTACGACAGATAAATCCCCTGCTACTGTCATTGATCGAGAAGGAGGTAAAGAAATTGTTCGAAGCTAAGATTATCGTTTCTTTAAGATTCTCAAAATGGGTAGTTAATTTGGTACCTATGGACTTCTGAAACTTGAACAAAGTGTCCCTAAAGGACCACTACCCTCTCCCTAAAATGGACTATATCCTGCAAAAGGTGGTGGGGTCCTAGAAGATGTCCATGCTGGACAGTTTTTTGGGGTATAATCAGATCATGGTCCACCCAGATGACAGAGAAAAAACAGCTTTCACAACTCCATGGGGAACGTTCATGTACACCAATATGCCTTTCGACCTGATGAATGTTGGACCTACTTTCCAAAGGGAAATGGATATCACGTTTGCCGATGAAAATGACAAGTTCATTGTGATCTATCTAGACAACATCATGGTATACTCTGCCTCTGATGAACAACACCTTGAGCATATGAAGAAAGTTTTCCAGAAGTGTAGGAAGTTCGGCATATCGCTAAATCCAAAGAAATCACATTTCAGGGTGGAAGAAGGGAATCTTTTGGGACATATTATCTAGAAGGAAGATATTAAGATAGACCCCGGTCGAGTTGAAGGAATCTTGAAAATCGGCACTCCGCGCAGTAAAAAATAAGTGCAATCCTTCCTAGAAAAAGTAAACTTCTTGAGGAGATTCATCCCGAACCTGGCAGAGATCCTAAAGCATATAACCTGCATTCTCAGGAAGGGAAATGAGATCAAGTGGAACCTGGAGGCCAAGAAATATTTCAAAGATATCAAATTGGCACTGACTAGAGCCACTATTCTAGCCAATCCAGACTTCACGAAGGATTTCATCATGTTTTCAATTTTCCTCAGAGCACACTATTGTCGACGTGTTGTTGCAGAAAGATGAGCAGAACTTTGAGAAACCTAGATATTTTTTCATCAGGACGCTACAAGATGCTCCACTAAGGTATGAAATTATGGAAAAATAAGCATATGCCTTATTTAAATCCCTGAAGGAGTTCAAGACGTATATATTGCACTCCCATGTCATTGATTATGTGCCCAACAACTCAGTAAAGGATATCCTGACTCAACCTGACACTGAAGGGAGAAGAGGCAAGTGGATCGTGGCCATGCTGGAATATGATCTTGAGATCAAGCCTACGAAACTGATTAAGGGTCAGGGTCTTGTGAAGCTAATGGCACAGTCGGACTGTGACACTGTGGGAATAAATTTCATCGCCAATCTGTCAGATATCCCTCAAGAAGAAATGACTGTGCAAGTGTCCCAGGAGTTCATCAATTCACCGTGGTATGCAGATATCATCTATGTGTTGAAGAATCTCCAATCCCCTCTGGACGTAAGTAAGACTAAGGCCAGATTTCTCAAGATTAAAGTAGTGAAGTTCTACATCTTGGACAACTCACTCTACTGGAAAGATACTGGGGGGATGTTGTTGAGTTGTTTTTTGGAGAATGACGCGAAGCGAGCCACAAAATAATTTCAAAAGGTCGAATGTGGGGGACACCATTACTGGAAAACCACCGCACAAAAAATCCTTAGGGCAGGTTACTATTGGCCTACTATCTTCGCAGACATGTATAAAGAAGTCTCCAGCTTCCACGAATGTCAGATTTTCGACGGGAGAAGAAAGTTGCAGCCCCTACCACTAAAGTCGATCTCAGTCGAGGCATCGTTCATGCAGTGAGGCTTGGATTTCATAGGGGAAATAAATCCACCATCCTTGTCGCAGCACAAATGGATACTCACGACCTCCAACTACTTCACGAAATGGATAGAAGTGATCCCCATGAAACACTCTACCAATGCAGTCATCATCCAATTCCTGGAGACAAACATCTTGTCGAGGTTTGGATGTCCTGTCAATATCATAACAGATAATGCGATTGCATTTAAGTCTAAGAGGATGGAAAAATTTTGTCAAGATTACAATATAACCCTAGGGAATTCTACGATGTACTACCCACAAGGAAACAGGTTAGCAAAATCCTCGAATAAATGCCTAACCAGGATCATCAAAAGGCTATTGTAGGATAATAAGAAATCTTGGCACAAAAATCTTATCTATTCGTTGTGGGAAAATCGGGTTACCACCAAGAATTCCATTTCAACGTCGCCTTTCTAGATTGTATATGGCGCAGACGCAATTTTCCCTACTACACTGGGACTGCCTGTTAGAAAACTGTTGCAAGAGTAGGAGGTTGAGCCAAATGACGCGCAGAGAAGAATAAACCAGTTGATTCACACACAGCAGATGAGGGAACAAGTGTACAATCGATCACAGCTCCACTAGGAAAATATGAAGAAAGCCTTTGACAAGTGTTCCAAGCTAGAGGATTTTCAGTTGGGTGATCTAGTGTTGAGATGGGATGCGAGAAATGAGGACCAAGGAAAACACAGAAAGTTTGATAACCTGTGGACGGGTCCATTCAGAATCGGTGCACATCGCGGAAATAATGCTTATTTTCTGGAAGAACTGAATGGGGAGTGCGTTGGTTGGGGGCCTGTAAATGGAAGGTTCCTCAAACATTATCTGATGAAATAAATTCCATTTAAGTCATTTGTCATTGTAAATAGTTGTTTTTATTTCTGTGTCAAGTAAGTAGGTCAGCAGAAAATTGAAGCCCGAAGTGAAGGCCCTGAGTTTTATGCTGAGTCTTTTAGAAACTACGTCGATAGGTTTAGGTTGTGTCATGTTTTTCATGTTGCAGTGTCAAAGAGTCGAAATAAGGCCCAATGGTCAGGCACCTGGTCTATTGTTTTTTGCTACCTCGCAGGGAGGATAACATCCCCATTGGAGCCAGTTGTTAGTGCCACCATTTTTCTTTTAATTAGAGTTGGTTTTTCAGTCAGGCTATGGCCCATGTGTCCAAACATCTAAAGTCAGGTACGTAAAAGTTAAGGGGTAGAAGTCAGCAAGTGGTCGGTTGGCCCTTGGAAGCAGGAAGGGATGTCAGAGTCGAAACACATGTCAATGGTACGGACATGTGTTCCCAGAAAGTCAGGTCCTGCCAAAGTTAGTCTCTACGTGCCCCAGGTCGAGTCAAGTAGTTAATGGAAGTCACGTCGACAAGTGAAAGAACTATTGTCAGCTCATTATGAAGACCGAGGGAATGAAAAATTGCGGTGTTTATATCATGTATTCCCTGCGGCCCTTATTGCTTGTACCTTACACACGGGGATGTGCCATGGAAAAACTGCAATTCGATTCGAAAAAACCATTCTCCATGAATTCATTGTTCCTTGGAACGATTCCTCCCTCCACCCGGTCTGTTATAAATCCCAGAGCTCCTACACCCATGTTATTCGCGACATCAGATTCAGGCTCTATCTGTAAGTTTTCTCGTAGACCCAGGTCGATCAAATTCTCCATCTTGAGCATTCGTTAGAGCCACCGCATGCAGGATAAACACTAGTCGTGCCATGGCGACCTCTCAAAGAATAAACAAGGGCACGTGAAGTGGAAGAATCCCCAGACCCAAACCCCAAAGCGATTGGGATTCATTCTCACTCACAACAAGCATCCCCAAGGATAAAAGAGGGATTTTTCCTTTACCCACGGGAATGGCGACATCACATTACGCAAATACCTCAGAGAAAGGGAAGACCAAGGAAGAAAAAGGAAGTTGGGGAAACTCAAATCTCAGATGAGCCACGCACACGACCAATCATTGAACAATTAATTATGTGCACCATCTGACTGGAGCCTTTTGAAGGTACCAGCCGAGAAAGTGGGAGCAGAACGAGGAGGATGGATGCCACAAGTGTCAATAGTCAAGAGACATCTCAGTATCTGAAGTAAGAAAAGCTAGCCATTGTCGAACTGTACCATTAGAACAGAGAGCTGAGACAACAGCTGGAGACAAAGACCACGAAAGCATCAGCAGCAATGACCTGGCTAAAAAGATAGCTTAGGGAGGCGCAGGATACGATTGTACAGCTGCACGAAGCTCAATGGATGGTGGAAAGAAGGTATGCCAAACACTCCAGAGAATGTGAAGAGGCCGAAGAGATATCCCGCACAACTCTCGCCAGCGAGCAGAAGAAACAAGATTATCCTAGTCTATTCCTGTATTCGCAAACAGAAGGCAAAATCTTGACAATTTTGAAGGAGACATTTCGCCATTTTAATAACGGTCATGACTGTATTCATCCACTTTCCGCGCACACTTCCTCAAGCAAATGAGCACGCAACAGAAAAAAAATCCGTTATAGCAAATGACGGGACTCTGACAGACACTTGTCCACCCAAATACTTGATCGACAACTGAATCCTCATGGTAGATTACAACGATCATGATGTAGCTAGATGTATCTTTTGTCTATTTTTGGAAAACATCATGTGAAGAGTTTTGTAACGCAGAACATTCAGTTCCCTAGTTTGTAGAGATAGCAGTTAGAAGAGTAAGGTATCCCAAGTGATGCCCTCGTTTATATATTTTATCTTTTCGATGTAAGCTAGGTTGGTTGGAAAAATTGGTATAGACAGTAGCTATTGCATGTAATTTGAGTTCGACCAAAACTTAATGCAAAAGTCTTGTAATTTTGACGAAAAGATTTTAATTGTAGCAGTCGGATGTATTGTTTTCCCTTTCTTGCGTACATGCTTCAAGTTATCTTTATTCATGTATTTTTCTGTTTAATTTAGAACGAATTTTCGAACCTGTGGATTCGATGCACAGTGCCCCTTATTTGCGCCATTTAGACAAAACGTTTTTCTTCTAAAAGTTAAGTCTGAATTCGCCCGTCACGGTGCTCCGAGTTACTTCCTGTAATTTCTCTCCGCCACATTTTACTATTTTACACTGAAGATTGTTTCTCTCTTAGCCTTTATCCTCTCAAAGTTTAGTCACTGATTCATTTGTTTCTGTTGTTTCCTCGAATCAAATCCATAGCCCAAAGTCTTATTTTCTTGCACCAATATAACCAGAACCCATTATATCAAAGGTGTTAAATCTAGCCACTGCTTCAAAGCCATATCCTACGTGGAGATAGAATCTCCCGAGAGAGCCCTCTAGGGGTCTGAAAGGATAGTTTCAGGCCTCAAAGTTGGTTGAAAAAGTTACCTTCGTCATCTGTTTATCAACCAAATAGATTTACAGAGTTCTAACAAAGTTCATGTGTAGATCATTGTGTTTTATGCGCTGGTGTTGAACTGGATCTTTGGCGAGCTTGATGGAACTTTGATTCTCACACTAGAGGGTGGTCATATGTTGTTGTTGGAATCCAAACTTTGAAAGGATCTGTCGAAGCCATAATGTCTCTTGACTTGCATTAACTGCTACTCGGTACTCTACTTCTGTTGAAGAAAGAGAAATAGTATGTTGTTTCTTACAAGCCCAACTGATAGGTATAGAACCAAGGATGAAAACATAACCTATATTATAATTTTGATCACCAGGGTCATCGACCCAATCTGAATCAATGAAACCAACCAATAAAGGAGTCCCCCCATAATTATAATGTATCCCAAACTAAATTATACCCCATACATATAAAATTATCATTTTCGCTACTTTCCAATGGATTTCATGGGGTGTTTTCACATACCATTCAATAAGACTAACAAAAAAGGAAATATCAAGATAGGTATGAGTCAAATATAAGAGGATACCAACTAACCAACAATACAAGGTGGCATCAACTTTGGGAGAAGTACAAGTGGCAATAAGTTTGTCTCTAGATTGGAAGGGAGAAGGGGATGGATTGGAATCATCCATGTGAAATAAACGAAGAAGGTCACAAGCATACTTAGAATGAGAAAGAAATATTCCTTCCTTGGTTTACAATACTTGGAGGCCAAGGAAATAATTCAAATAGCCTAAGTCTTTCATTTCAAAAAAAAAATCAAGGCTATATTTCACATGGCTTAAAATTTTAGGATCAGTAGCAGCGAAGAGAAGTGTTGATTTTTCTAGCTTCAGGAAAGTATTCTCACATGACTCTAGGTGTTGGGAATGTGGAAATCATCGTGGGCATCGCATCACACTCTCGTTTGGGTGAAAACTCCCATGGAATGAAGTTGGGGCTTCATGGATTTGGTGATGGGATTTGTGGGCTTGTGTAGGGGCTTCACACCCATAGAGAAATCCTAATTTGATGTCAACTTATGGAGGGGATTCTAAGATGAACCCTATTGATTGTATATAAAGGAGAGAGGTCATTGTGACAATTTATTATTTGTATATATTATGTGGAGACATCATGGGGATGGAATAGGTGATTTTGCACTTGTGCCAAGGAGATTGGTGATTTCAGCAAAGGGAAATTCTAGAATGGTGGCAAATATGTCTTAGGAGAGAGGAAGGATGCACGTGCGAAGGAAACTAATTTTTTTATACATGTACACGAGACATTGCAGTGGGAACATTCGTGTATGTATGCGGGTTGCAAGAAGGTGAATCATGTAGTACGCGGGTTGCAATGGGCATAATCATGTATGTACACGAATTGCAGTAAGGTCAATCACATACATCCATACAAGTTTTTTTGGGTAGGAGAAAGTCCATACATGTTGAAATCGGGTGACATCAGTAGGTCGTACAAGTGGTCTGCAACATATTTTTGGGTAGAGGAAATTTCCAGAGATTTGTTGAGGTTTGGTTTTCTAATTTTTTTGGTAATTGGAGGACAAGGTTGTCCTCATATTTTTGGTGATTATTTGTGTCAGCTAGGAAGGATGGTTTTTCCCTCATTATTTATGAATTTGACAAAATATTACAGAACAAAAATATCGTGTCTCATGTGTATTGATGATTCATATCTGATCTTGTTTTTTTTGCTGCTATATTTTCAGTCAATAATTTCAGTGTAAAATTGTCTAGTGATAACAGCTAGGGTTTTACTATTAGATCACTAGCAAGCAATTTTTATATATGAAATTAGTCACATATATGTGCATGTGAAAAATTTGGATCTAAAGAGAAGGGGATCATCTTGAGACACATTTTGGGATACAACACTGGAAGAGTGTTGTTCTTGTTCTCATTCTTGTTTCGGGATGGTCACGGGTGATAGCTCTGAGAGAGAGCTGTAGAAGTGTTGAGGAGTTAGCTCTAAGAGGGAGATACACTAATGATTGCAAGGAAACAAGATAGATGGTCTCTGGTTTGAGACATGGAATAGATCATTCATACGAGGATTTATGGACTGTTTCAACTTGGTGGTGTGGCAGGTTGGGAGTTTTGGTGGATTGGAGGAGAGCTCGGTCCGCAACAATATGTTGTGTGGAAAGTTTCCAACTCCGAGGATGGACTTCCAATGAATTTCAATAGTAAGTTGCAATGGGTGCATCTCGTGTCCTTTGGAACAGACGAGATAGCTTTGTGTGTATCGCAGGATGATGAGATAGAGTCTTCATTGGGACAAAGAATTGTACATTATTGAGGCATGACAATGTATGAGGTATTTGACCCAGGAGGATGCAGACACTTGTAGAGATGAGTTTTGGTGGTCTAGAGTGGAATAGACTGAGTCTCCAACCATAGATTGCGATTGTTTCAAACGAGGACACATGATCAGTTGTAACATGTGTAGACATGGAGAGTTTTTGGTGACTTGGATGATGGACTTGGGAATAATTTCATTGGATGGTTGTGACTTGGGGAAGCAGGATGCTTTCCTTGGAGGATTGCATGGTTCTTAAATAGTGAGAACCACTGGTACGTGATAGGGGCACATGATTTGTTCATGAGATTCACAAATCCTGACTCAGGTATGTACATGGAGCTTGGTATGAGGACCAAATAAGTAGTACAGGGATATGGAGCAGTGGTATTCTATATGGAGTCAGAGGATGTGTTATGAGTGGAAAATGTGCTATGGGTGCTAGGAGTGTGTTCTTAGCCTAAACGATTGAGGAGTAGGGATATGAAGTGTTATTCCAGGATGGATAGATTGGATGTTGAGTTGGTGAATGTAGCGTTGTGGTGTATTCCCAGGTCTTGGGAGCCTTATATGCATGGGATATGTGCACGAGAGACATTGGTAGGATTTGATAGGATATGGAATGATTGTATCTAAGAGGAGACTTGGTTGGTATACAAGAAGGATATGGATGGTATAGTGAAGAGTATCAGTGATGAGAACCAAGCCCTTACAGCTCGCACGAAATGGAATAAGAGGTTCTCTAGGTAGAAGAGGTTCACCAAGGAGAAGGGATTACCGCGAGAGAGAAAGAGGTATCTCCAGAGCTGAGACTGAAGAAGGATCTTAGTACGATCATATGTTTTGAGTGTCATGATTTTTGGTAGTATGCTTCATAGTGTCCACGCCAAAAGGGAAGAGGGAGGAGGCAGCAGGAATCAACGATAGATGTTGATGAGGTTGTATATAGGTTCCAGAGAGAGTTTGTGTTGGTCTCCTCCCTTTCAGGGACAATTTCCAATAGGGGAACTGGGTTGGTGGATAGTACAACATCTTTCCATATGACAGGCGTGTGAGCATTATTTGACACTTTCACAAATACAAGCTTAGACTTGTGTGTGGAGATTGATATGGGAACCAAGCATGCAATACGAGGATCTGGTGCAGTATCGTTTAGCCTGGAGTCAGGAGAGGTGATAAAGGTTTCGAATGTGTTATGGGTTTCAGAACTCAGGAGGAGTCTAATCTCAATCTTGGATATTGAGAAGAAGGGATACCATATATTGTTTCGAGATGGATAGGTATTTTTTCTGCCCAAAGGATCTAACTTCAGATAAGCAGTGGTTCTTGGAGTTAGAAGGGGAAACCTATATAGGTTGAGGGGCCAGCCTATGCGTGTTATGACCAGTAGGAGCAAAGAGATAGAAGAGGAGGAGCATGTGACTCCCATAGTGGTGAGGCAGGTGGCCCTGCCAATAGCACAAGTTTAGAGGGAGAAATTATCTCCACCAGTAGTATCATCTTAGAGGGGGCCAGAGTTTTGAGGGAATAAACCCTCAGGATACAGTGGGGAGGAGAAACCTCCCAATATTGTGTAGAGGATAGTGCATAGGGAGTAGGTAGCTTTAGAGGTTGTGTAGACCCAGAGGGATTTAGGAGACTCATAGGGAGTTTGAATTTAGAGGGCTTCAGAAGGATCATAGCGAGAGCCAATTGTTCAATGGGAGACAAACTTCAAGTCTAGATGGGATAGAGACATCTTCCAAGACTATTAAGAGGGTGGCATAGGTTGAGATGGCCAAGCAAGATGCTTAGGAGCATGAAGCTTCTAGGAGCAGAGAATATTCCAAGATGGGATCATGCTAGAAAAAAGGATTTGTTTTAGTGACCAAGGATGCAACTAGTTAGGAGGACTGGAGAGCAGGATTTGCTTCAGTGATAGGGGAGAATCCAATCAGGTGGATTGCAGAGAAACTATGATAGTGGGTCTAGTGCAGGAGACAAAGATACTTCCAGGATGGGACACAGAGCTACTTCTAGTTCATTGTGGAGTGTGGTGAGAATACCTCCATTGCTAAGAGGGAGTGTTGACTTTTGTAGCTTCGAGCAGGTATTCTCACATTACCCTAGGTGTTGGGCATGTGGAAATTGTCATGGGTACCACATCACACTTTTTTTGGGGTGAAAACAACCTTGGAATGAACTTGGGTCTTCATCGGTTTGGTGATGGGATTTGTGGGCATGTGTAGGGGCTTCACACCCACATAAAAATCCTAATTTGATGTTGAATTGTGGAGGGGCTTCTAAGATGACCCCTAAGGATTGTATATAAAGGAGAGAGGTCATTGTGATAATTCAATTTTTGTGTAGAGTATGTGGAGACATGATGATATGGCATAAGTGAGTCTGCACTCGTGCCAAGGAGATTGGTGTTTTCAGCAAAGGAAAATTCTACAATGGTGGAAAATCTGGCCTAGGAGAGAGGAAGGATGCATGTGCGAAGGAAGCCAAGTTTTTCGTACACGTATGTAGGTTGCAGTGGGAACAATCATGTATGTACGTGGGTTTCAAGAAGTTGAATTGTGTACGTATGTGAGTTCCAGTGGGCACAGTCATGTATGTATGTGGGTTACAATAAAATGAATCACATATGTTCATACATGTTTTTATGGGAAGGAAAAGATCTGTACATGCTGACATCAAGTGACATCAGTAGGTCATACAAGTGGTCTGCAACATATTTGTGGGTAGAGGAAATTTAAAGAGATTTTATAAGGTTTGGTTTTCTTATTTTTTTGGTTATTGGAGGACAAGGTTGTCCTCATATTTTTGGTGACTATTTGTGTCAACTGGGAGGGATGGTTTTTCCCTCAAGATTTTTAAATTTGACAAAAGATTATAGAAAATAAATATTGTGTCTCATGTGTATTGATGATTCATCTATGATCTTGTTGTTTCCGCTGCTATAATTCCAGTCAATAATTTCATTGTAAATTTTTCAGTGATAACAACTAGGGTTTTACTTTTAGATCACTAGGAAGCAATTTTCAGATCTGAAATTAGTCACATAGATGTGCATGTGAAAAATCTACAATAAGGTCATCAACATAAAGAACAAGTATTATGATATGGCTTCCTACTTTCTTGGTATAGACATTGGGGTCAGAATGACATCTAGAAAAAATAGTTTCAAGAAGAAAGCTATCCATTTTGGCATACCAAGCTTGAGGAGCTTGCTTAAGACCATAAATATATTTCTTAAGGAAAAAATAAGGTTGGAGTTATTCTGAACATATCCAGGAGGTTGTTCCATGTAGATTTATTCTTGTAAATCCCCATGAAAGAAGGCATACTTAACATCCATGTGATGGACCTCCCATTTATGTCAAGAAGCAAAGGAGAGAACAAGGTAGATGGAATTCATTTTGGCTATGAGGGAAAAGGTTTCATTATATTCAGTGCCTTCAAATTGACAGAATCCTTTGGAAACTTTTGATGTTCAGATTGGTCAAGATTCAAACAACAACCTCACAAGGGTATAAATCCCCCTATGTTTTTATAGAGGTGGTACTCCTCTCTGGATGAAATGTTGGAAGGTTATTTATATGATTCTATAATGGATGAAAGATATTCCAATAAATATTGTATATACAAATGCACAACCCTTATATATAATGATGTGAATATAAAAATATACATCATATCATTTAAAGAAAGAAAAGATAAAGTGTGTTAGAAGATATTTGTGTCTACTGGATTCTCAAGTCTCCCTTCAACAAACATTCTCTTTTTTTGAAATATAAAATGAACTTGGAATCTACTATGACTTTTAGAAGATGAAGAAATGGAAAGGTCTTCAAAGAATTTTAAATGATAAATTTATTACACCTCAAAAATGATTTTGATAGGTAATACATTTGAATTCACATGCTTTCAACTCAAGTCTGAGAAATCACTAATGTAATACCTGGAAATAGTTATTTGCAAGAGAAATTTATAACAATATCCATGTTATTGCGCAAATTGTAGGATGGGAAAATCCCAACCCAATCCACAAGATGGTGAGAACTATGGGAGAGTCTACCCACTGTCACCTTAGATAAACCCTCCCCTCGCTTTAGTGAAGGAGAAATCCTACAAAAGGGGAGAATAACGGATGACCCCGGGGGGGAATGAGATTGAAAATAAAGTTATGTAAGATGAAACCCATATAGGTCAAGCTACTAAGTGAAGTGTGGATTGGAAACAAGTCTCGAAGATATTCAATGGTTTCCAAGTGCTTGAGTACCTGTGGAAAATAGTTGTACATGCCTGAGACACAAGAAAAGACAAGTATACAAGCCAAAATATCTAATGGAAAAGAAATTGAAGCTTGTTGTCCTATAGTAGCGGTAAAAAATGATACAAAACAACAAGTAAATGATAATAAAATCTGTTAAATATGTCACTAAACTTCTAGTTAAAGATGCAAGAGATAAGCTAGCAACGACTAGTATAACTTAAGTAAGATAAGGAAAGACTTTAGAAACAATATAGGACTGTTAAAAGATGTCATTGCAGAGATATTATGAAATCCTTATTTCTGTAGAAAAATATTGCTACAACAGAAAATTCCAACCACCAAAAATTGCAAGTAAACCACCCCAAAGATGTTAAATGACAAGTAGATTATTATGGCAGCTTTCTAGCAAATTCTAACAGTTGAAAAGAGAGCAATATTAAAATTTTGAGAGCAATTTGATGCAGCCCTAATGGATGTAGCTTTTAATTTATAAAAACAATAAGATATCATTGGATAAAGAGGACTCCCTAGTGGTTTAAGCAAGCTAGTGGCACATAGAATTGACTACACTTCAAACAATTTGAAAATCTCCTAAAATCACGTTACCCAATGCAAGTAATTTATTTCTCCAATGCAAATCTCAGATTAGTTCATTTAATATATTGGGTAAATGGAGACTTAGATGTGAGAGTTAGATCCAAAATATCCCTAGGGGTGTAAATCCTTTTACTCCCTAGGGCATGCAAATCAAATTTAGGTAAATCTAGGAGGGTGTACACCCTCGAACTCCTCCTAGCAACCTTGCCAAAAATGACTTATCAACTAGAAAAGAGATGAATCTTGGAGGAGGGTGTATCCACTTATACTCCTCCTAGGTTTTTAAATAAGAATAGCATGGAACAAGAAGAAAACACCAACTAATTCAGAAATTTCCTTACCAATTCCACAAGATGCAATATCAAACCCTAGTTTACCAAACCATATCCATCCATAAGAAAGAGAGTAAGCCTCCAAGAGGTGTCCACCACCTTCGCTCCACAATTTATCAAGATAAATCACCATAAACATTTTCACAAGAGAGAGAGATAATCCAAATTTCCCAAAAAGGGGGGAAATTTTAGCCAAGTATCCTCTCCAAGATGGGAGAGTTATGTTTTAAAATGAAATGAAATGATTCTTATTTATAAAAAAACTCTCTAAAAGTGTGTGTACACTTAAATTAGGGTAAAACACAAAGCAAGTAGGTTGACCTCCCTTAATTTTCACCTTTACAACTTTAAAATTTGATTTGCACATAAGAAAACCCTAAAAAAGACATGACGTCATTCCTTTAGGGAAATTTTTTGGCAGTTGGAGAAAGTTGTTGAGATTGGATATGAAACGTTGGGCCTCCAAAGGCCTCCTTCTCATGCGCTAGGGTCTTCTCCATCAAGCTAAGGATTCTCTTCTTCAAAAAGTTCCAAGTGTCAATCGTCAACACCATCATCACCCAAACCCTAGCCTCAATAAAATGTCAAGCCCCAAGATGTAGCGCACTAGCCTCCAAAAGAAAATTGTTGGGGTGATGTAGGGATAGGATAGGTCCTCTAAGGTGTCTCTCAAGACTCCAAAGGATATCATCATCATCCAGTGTGTGGGCCATGGTATCCAACCTGTGGGATTCATGCCCCAAGGAAGCCCAAGCTAGGCTTGTTCCTCCAAAACTGTCCATCAACAAGGTCCTGTAAAGATAAACAAGTGTGCCCTCCAAGGATCTCAAGTCAAAGAATCATGGAAATTGAAATCACATTTAATATAAGATCCATCCGATCATGTACATTGAAAACTACCTCATCAAATTAAACAAGTGCTCAAATACCTTACGCAATTTTCCAAGTTTAGGTATGGGAGGGTTGACAAAGTGACCTATTGGGTGAATCATTCCTCAATTCAAGGAGTGTTTCCTAGGTGGACCCCTATCTAATCCATGTGGAGATGATAAATTGGATGGGGAGAATACTTTTTGGCATGGGGTTCATGACATACAAGGGATCGAAGTGTCTCATTTATGGGTGCCTCTGTAGAGGGTGTGTTGCACCTTCCTTTTCAATGCATCCTTTATCCAAGCCCATTTATTGTCATTAATTAATTAAGGTATAGAATGACTGGGTACTCCCAATGAATAACATAAATATTGGGGGGGAGTACTATAGTGTCACTTGAAGGAAGAGGTACAAATATTTCCATAGAATCAAGCTTGTAACACACTTGTGTAGATCCCTCAACATGTGGGACAATTTATATATATGTATTTTCTTTTGTAGGTCTTTGATTTTTTAGGAGAAACATTTAATTTTTCTCAATTCCTCTTTGGGAGAGCATCTGGAAAGTTCATAATATGGATTTTATCTTTTTCCGACTACATTCCCTCTAGGCCTTCAACCCCTTCTTCTTGTGAAATGAGGGACAATCCCTTCTTGGGTTAGTACAACCAAAAATCCCAAAATATAAGGAGATGAGAGGATGAAGTGTGAAAATTGATAAGTATGGTTGGGAATGGCACGATGATCATCAAGGGGACCTCCCAGTAGAAAACCCATCCCTAAGGGTGACCACTTAATATGGCACAATTTCAACCACCAAGGCGAAACGAGGCAAAGAGAATAATTTCCAAGCATATGTTACATAATCAAAAGAAGCTTTAAATACAACATACTCAAATGCCTCAAATATTAAAATTACACTTACCACAATACCTAACTTGTACCTCATGGAGCAAGACCAATCGTCTTCTGGAAAAAATATTATGTGGTGGATTCCATCGTCACGAATCCAAGATGCATGGTGGTGAAGTGGGTGTCTATCTATGCAAGTGGATGATGTCAGCCATCTATCTTTCGGTACTCCATGTCTACAACCTGAGGGGCTCAAGACATCATCTCCTTATTTATCCCTAGAAATTGGGGATAACATTTGGCTCCTACTTGGGGACATGTGTTTGTCGTAGAGTGCATGAGAACCTCAACATATTTTGGTTAGACCTATGCCTACACTGAAACATAAAACTGTAAAATCTAGGGTGGCTCTACTCACCCTTTGTTCATATGATCAAAATCAAAATTTCAAAATTTAGAACTAATCTAGGAAAATAATTTTTTTAGCATTTTTCATTTAACATGATGAAAACAAAATATGTAAATCGATAATGCAAGTAGAGAAAAATTAAAATCGAATATGAAATGAAAATAAACTATTATGAGCAATCAAGATGCAAATGCAAGAAAGCAAGATGACCTGCCTACTTACCTGGGGCTTGGGCCCTGATCATCAAATATGGTCGGATGTCAGGTGAAATCATGAAACTAGTGCAACTTGTTTATCACCTCATCAAGGTATCTCCCCCTGTGTTTAATTATGTAATACAACAAAGATAAGTTAAGCACATAATGATTATGCAAATAAACATACATATAATTAATCATGAAATGAAACTCATGGAGATGGGTGGGATGGAGGAAATCTTGTTGGAAAGAGAAACCAAAATCCTAATCAATCCATTGTTGAAGAGGGCTACCATATATATTTTATGTCTCATCTATATGACTGAAATTTACCATCTTCTTGTCTTCGTGTGTAGCAAGAAAAAAATTCAGGGGGGATTCAAGTGGATCTTCAACATGATGCATTTTGTGGATTTATTCTTCATCATTGAAACCATATTTCTATGTGATCATGGCACATAAGGAGTCTACTCTATGATACATTTCAACAAGATCTAGCGTCAACAAATCAATAGGAATTTCTTCAATGATTTCTTCATCTGCAAGGGCTTGTTCTTCATCTTCGCTCAAAATGTCACCGCTCCCTGAATGTTGAGAGGAGATAAGGGATCCCAAGACAACTTGATGATTTCTCAAACAAGAGGAAATGGGTTAAGGCACGACCTTAGTTATAGAGAAAAATGTATCTCCTGGACTTAGAAAATGTCGCTTCTTTATCTGCAAATCCCTGCCAAAAATCTCAATATGAAAATATTTTTGTTTGGTAGTGTGAGCCTCAGACTTCTCTGGGATAGACATGACCTGGTGTCTATCAAAATCTGAGCACAATGGTGGCTGAAATTTTTCATAGGATCAATCTGCATCCCCAAAAGGATATGCATCACAAATCCCAAAAGATGACTAAAAAACACCCTAAGTATGTTGCAACAAGTCATCATCGAATGGATGGAACAAATATGTAACCATATCATCATCAGGCTGCCAAACATATGAATCATATACACATGAAGACCAATCCTCTAAAGATGAAAACTCAACCCCTTTTCTTGAGAGGTACCATCAATGTCATAAATGGTATCTCTATCAATAATGAAGCAACCCACATCCCATCTACGTCTCCCAGCCTGTATGAAATCATCAATGTGTAGATCGACCATGTCGGAGAGGTCCTTCACAAAATTATATGCATCATTAAGGGTAATAATTTATTCATCTTCATGTGCAGTAAAAAGTTAAGGTAGGACGCCCAAAGGGGTTGGATCCAATGGCGAAAAACGAGGAGTTTTTCACCATTGAGAAAGGTTCAATTCCCGTGAGAGCCTAACCTGGAGCCATCGGGGAACCTTGAGGTAGTGTTCGAACATGCGGTTGCACCCAAAGATATTTTATTAAATAATATTGTAACTCGTACACACATAAGTGGATCAAATCCCACCCCCATGTCCTCCAAATAAGAAGCCCATGGGGGTAGCTTAATAGGCAAGTGTTGTGATATGGAGTGTTATGTTAGATGAGGTTCCGAGTTCAAATCCCCTTGACTTACCTATCCCTGTAGAAGGGGCATACGTATGGAAACTGGAGGTTATAGTGGTAGTGGTTGGAATCGACCCCGTTTCACCCAAGTACGAGACCTCCCAGTTTATGATTCTGCCGGATACAAAAAAAAGGTAAGGTAAGACAACTTCATCTTCATCAAGTGGGAGAAAGGATACCAATGTCTCATTCTACTCATATGAATGTTTTACTTCCCTAGGGTCTTCTTCTTCTTGGAAACTTTCTTCATGGATCTGTTCTTCTAACACCTCTTATGTAGTGGGTGGATGATACTCTTCTTCAGTTTTAAATTCCTCACTTATTGTCTTGTCATCCAATAGAAAAAAATATATGTAAAGAGTGTCTTTGATCTCTTGGAAAGTATCTTGCAAATTCTGAGTAGATGTTCGACAATGCCTGAGAAATTCTTCAATTATGTTTGTAGAAGACCAGGTACTTTTTGGATCATGCGAGTGTGCAAGCCACTTCCTTTGACTTGATTCCAGAGAAGATACAAAAAATTTCATTAGCACATCTTCATGCAATACATTTATACTCGAAACATACTTCATATATTTCACAACATGGGTGATTGTTAGAGTTGGGTCACCACTGGACCTGGGGAAACTTCCCCTCCACTCCACAGAGCAATGATTTGGATGTCCAGGGATATATTTAACATCAATAGAAGGGTACACCTTATGGAATTCCCATGCTAAGTCCCATGATGCCATGGTTCCATTACTTAGGGTAATACCTCAATGGAGTCTCAAGATGAACTTTATGAAAATCTCATAAAAAATAGAAAATGGAACTTCCCTCAAATGGAGTCTCCAGGCAAGCTTATGGAAAAAGGATTTGGGATCAAATCTTGCCAAAGTGTAGTTAGGGCACGAAAGAGGATTCAAAATTCTCCCCGACAATGGTGCCAAAATTTTATTATTCAAATTGTAGGTTGGTCAAAGCTTGACCCAATCCACAAGATGGAGAGAAATATGGGAGAGTCTACCCATTATCACTTTAGATAAACCCTCCACTCCCTTTAGTGAAGGAGAAATCCTACACAAGGGGAGAATCTTGGGTGACCCTAGGGGGAAATGAGATGGAAAATGAAGTTATGGAATATGACACCCCTATAGGTCAAACTACTAATTGGAGTGTGTCTTGGAAACAAGTCTCAAATATATTCAATGGTTTCTAAGTGCTTGAGTACCCGAGGAAAATAGTTGTACTTGCCAGAGATAAAAGAAAAGACAAGTATACAAGCCAAAATATCCAATGGAAAAGCAAGTGAAGCTTGTTTTCCTATAGTAGTTGTAAACAATGATATTAATTAGCAAGTAAATGATAATCAAATATGCTAAATATGTCACTAAAATTCTAGTTAAATATGCAAGAGATAAGCTAGCAATGACCAGTATAACTTAAGTAAGATAAGACAAGAGTTTAGAAAAAACATAGGGTTGTTAAAATATGTTATTGTAGAGATATTATGAAATCCGTATGGCTGTAGAAAAATATTTCTACAACAGAAAATTCCAACCACCAAAAATTGCAAGTAAACCACCCAAAAGATGTTAAATGACAAGTAGATTATTATGGAAGCTTTCTAGCAAATTATGACGGTTGAAAAGAGAGAAATAATAAAGGTTTGAGAGAAATTTTTGGAAGCCCTAATGGATGTAGCTTTAAATTTATAACAAAAATAAGATATCATTGGCTAAAGAGGATTCCCTATTGGCTTAAGCAAGCTAATAGCACATATAATTGATTGCACTTCAAACAATTTGAAAATCTCATAAAATCACGTTACCCAATGCAAGTAATTTATTTCTCCAATGCAAATTTCAGATTAGTACCTTTAATATATTGGGTAAATGGAGTCTTGGATGTGAGATTTATATCCACAATATCCCTATGGTTTTAATTTCTTTTACTCCCTAGGGCATGCAAATCAAACTTAGGTAAATCTAGGAGGGTGTACACCCTTGTACTCCTCCTAGCAACCTTGCCAAAAATGACTTATCAACTAGCAATGAGATAAATCTTGGAGGAGGGTGTATGCACTTATACTCCTCCTAGGGTTTCAAACAATAATATCATGTAACAAGAAGAAAACACCAATTAATACATAAATTTCCTTACCAACTCCACAAGATGCAAGATCAAACCCTAGTTTACCAAACCATATCCATCCACAAGAAAGAGAGTAAGACTCCAAGAGACACGCACCACCTTGGCTCCACAATTTATCAAGATAAATCACCATAAGACATTTGCACAAGAGAGAGATAATCCAAATTTCCCAAAAAGGGGGGAAATTTCAGCCAAGTATCCTCTCAAAGATGGGAGAGTTATGTTTTAAAATGAAATGAAATGATTCTTATTTATAAAAAAATCCCTAAAATTGTTTGTCCACTTAACTTAGGGTAAACCACAAAGTAGGGAGGCAGACCTCCCTCAATTTTCCCCTTTACAACTTTAAAATTAAATTTGCACATAAGAAAACCCTAAAAAGGACATGACATCACCCCTTTAGGGCAATGTTTTGGCACTTGGAGCAAGTTGTTGAGCTTGGAGATGAAACGTAGGGTATCCAAAGGCATCCTTCTCATGCTCTAGGTTCTTATCCATCAAGCTAAGGCTTCTCTTCTTCAAAAATTTCCAAGTTTCAATCTTTAACACCATTGTCACCCAAACCCTAGCTTGAACAAAATGTCAAACCCCAATATGTAGCGCTCTAGCCTCCAAAATCAAATCGTTTTAGTGATGAAGGGATAGGATAAGTCCTCTAAGGAATATCTTAATCCTCCAAATTCTATCATCATCATCTAGTGTGCGGACCATGGTATCCAACCTGTGGGCTTCATGCCCCAAGGAAGCCCAAACTAGGCTTGTTCCTTCCAAACTGTCAATGAACAAGGTCCTGCAAAGACAAAAAAGTGAAACCTCCAAGGATCTCAAGTCAAAGAAGCATGGAAAGTAAAACCACATTTAATGTAACATCCATACAAGAATGTACATCAAAAACTACCTCATTAAATTAAACAAGTGCTCAAAGTCCTTACGCAATTTGCCAATTTTAAGTATGGGAGGGTTGACAAAGTGACCTATTGGTTGAATCATTCCTCAAGTTAAGGAGTGTTTCCCAAGTGGACCCCTCTCTAATACATGTGGAGAAGATAAATTGTATGGGGGAAATAATTTTTGGCATGGGGTTCATTATATACAAGGGATCACGGTGTCTCATTTATGGGTGCCTTCGTAGAGGGTGTGTTGCACCTTCATTTTTAGTGCATCATTTTTCCAAGCCCATTTTTTGCCATTAATTAATTAAGGTCTAGAATGTATGGGTACTCTAAATGGGTAACATAAATATTGGGGGGAAGTAATATAGTGTCACTTGAAGGGAGAGGTACACAGAGTGCCATAAGGGTAAAATCAAGCTTGTAATGCACTTGTGTAGATCCCTCAACAAGCGGGACA
>JASDQU010014553.1:5047-15347 GCA_032191745.1 Picea mariana | reverse complement strand
GGAGAAACATTTCATTGTTCTCAAGATCTCTTTGGGAAAGCATCTAGAAGGTTCATAATATGGATTTTATCTTTTCCCAGCTACATTCCCTCTAGTCCATCAACCCCTTCTTCCCATGAAATGAGGGACAATCCCTTCTTGGGTCAGTACACCCAAAAATCCCAAAAGATAAGGAGATGAGAGGATGAAGTGTAAAAATTGATAAGTATGGTCGGGAATGGCACGGTTACTCATCACGGGAACCTACTAGTAGCAAACCCATCCCTAATGGTGACCACTTATTAGGGCACAATGTCACCCACCAAGATGAAACAGGGAAAATAACATAATTTCTAAGCACATGTTACATAATAAAAAGCATATTTAAATGCAACATACTCAAATGCCTCAAATATTAAAATGACACTTACCACAATACCTGACCTATACCTCATGCATCAAGACCCACTGTCTTCTGGAAACAAGATGATGTGGTGGATGTCATTGTCATGAATCTAGGATGCATGGTGGTGAAGTGGGTCTATGTTTTTGCAAGTGGACATTGTCATCCATCTGTTTCTTGGTACTCCATGTCTACAACCTGAGTGCCTCGAGACATCATCTCCTTGGTTATCCCTAGAAATTGGGGATAACAATCCCAATATGACAAGTTCAATAATGTCTGGAGAAAGAGAACTGAAACAACCTCAAAATATTCCAACAACAGTCACATGAATTGAAATAAACCACATCTACTTTTTACAGGTAGATATTTCACTCCTTTGGACCTGAAATGTTACAAGATGACTGAATATTTCTAGATAAAGCACTGCTCAAACTCAAATCTTCATGTTTTCTATACATTCATGGAAGATTTGATGGAAAGAAACATAAAGGAAAAAGATGTAGAGAGAAAACATTTAGCGGGCCAGTTCAACGAATCTCGGAAATACAGATCTTTTCTTCTTGCAAACGCTTCACCACTAAAGAAAATTTTGACTGCCAACCTCTTTATGATGTCTTCTCTTCCATTTTTGAAGTCTTCCCTCCCCTCAATATTCTTGAAGTAGTTAAGGTTTGTCTTTCTAGAATTTTCCACACAATTCCTTTTTGGAGTAAACAATTTCTAATTAATTCTTCATTGAAGTCTCATTAATTACTTTATGTCATTGAAATTCATGCCTCCAAGTGGGACCTACTTTATCCCTTTATAAAAGACATTTAATAAATTTTCAATTCCAAAACTTGAAGTTGACTTCCTTAAAACAAAGTGGATTGTGTTTTAATTTTTTGAACATGATAGTTGATTTATTATCCATGAAAAATGCTCTAGAAGTAATCGTGATTGTCTTATCTTTCCAACGAGTCTTCCTGAGCATGATTTGAATTTATGGATATCAATTTATAGCCTTGGGAAATCAAGGTTCCAAACAAATTTACCAGCAAACCATGGAAACAGAGTTGACTGTTCTTTCAATTTCTAGGATAATTATGGCCAAATTTATCCCTTCAAATTTGTTCCATTTTATTCCTTGTCAAATTACCTTTCCAAAAAGGTATGGTTTTCCCATAACGGACACCTAGATCTTGAGTTATGAACTTTTGAAGATCGTTGCTCCTGAGTTGTCCATCAAATTTGTGGATCAATCCTAACCCTTCATCAAAATTTTCCCTTTTAAATCCCACATGCATTGTGGTAATGAGGAGTTTAATATTTATAATGAAAATTTTTACATAGTCTTCATGTGGAATAAAGGAGATTATAGATACTTTGGTGTAGCTCTTATTCCTTAGGAAAGTTTTATGAATTAATAAAATTTTGATGGCCCAATCAGCGTCCAGTCATAGCCCAATCATAACCCAGTCAATGCCTAGTCATAACCCACGTCATTGCTATGTGTCACTCGTGGGTAGGTCCATGTCACTTCCACGTTTCATTAAGGGATTAGTTCATATCACTGCCACATGTCATTAAAGGATGGATCCACCTCACTACCACATGTCCCAACATGGTAGGTCTACGAAAACAAGGAAGAAACTTAGGATATGAAATAATATTAAAAACTTAAATGTAGGGTTTGTGGAGTTACGGGAATGTGGAGGTAAAGAATATAGATGAGGGGATAAATGGTAAAAATGACTAAGTATGAGGTGAAAAAATGGGAATGGAGAGTGCATGTTAATGAATTCGGGATTGCGGACCTACGGACCTAAAGACATGTGAAAAAGGGTAAATGGGGTAGTAAGTTGTCCCGCATCCACATTTCAAAATAATGACTAAGTATGAAAAATGTGAAAATTGAAAAGTGCATTGTGGAGGATTCAGAAGTAACAGGTGTAATTTGTAGGTAGTGTGACTACAGACCTACAGGAATGTAGATATGGGACTTGTTCCAACCCCACATTGTTACTCCTGCATAACTCAAATTTGACTTAGTGTTGGAAGAGTAAAACATGGTAAGTGTTGGGGAGGTATATAATGGAATTATGTGAAATATAGAAATAACATGAATATGGAAAAGAAAAATAAAAGGAAAATAAGAAAGGGAAATAGAAAAAGAAAATGGACAATAAGAAGAATAAGAAGAAAACCAGAAAGGGAAAAAGAAAAAGAAAATGGAAAAATAAATAATGGAAGTGAAAATGGAAAAGAAAAATAAAATAAAATGGAAATAAAAGAATATGTGAATATGAACGTGAACATGGAAATGGTTAAGTAAGGAATGAAAGAAAGAAAAAAGGCTAAGTGTGGAATATGGAGACTAGAGTAGAAGAGAGGAAAATGGTTAAGTATGGAGAGGAGAGTAAATAATGAAAAGTAGAAAAATGTCTAAGTATGAGAAGAGTATGGAGAGTAGAGTAAGGAATGAAAGGTAGAAAAATGGCTAAGTATGAGAAGTGAAAGGAATAAGAGAGTAGTGAGAAAATGAAAAAATGGCTAAGTAAGAGATGAGAAGAGAGGTGGAGGGATAATAGAGGAAAAATGGCTAAGTATGGAGATGGGAAGGATATGGAAAGTGTTTAAGTATGAGAAGATAGGGAAATGTAAGTTGAAAAACAAGAGGGGAAGAAGGGCACAACGCTTAAAAAAAAATTATTCTTCGAAGTTCTTCGAACAATCTCTTTGTCGAACTTCTGGACAAAATCAAGAATAGCTTGGGAATACATACTCGAATTTTGATTATGGAAAATTCATGAGAAGATAATATTGAGGGCTACCCAATAATGAAGACTTAGCCCCTTATATTGGATTATACAATTAGTCGTTTGTTTTAATGTGTGATTATTTCTTTGAGCAACACCATTTTGTTGTGGTGTATATGGAACAGTATGTTGCATTTGAATGTTGAATTTTCAATTTTGAGATTTGATCATTATTTCCTTGTGAATCTTTTGTCACTTTTATCATAGAATAATTACACACTAAAAATATCAACCAAAATAAAATTGCAGCAGAAACAACAGAATCATAAAAAGATAGTTATGCACAGTAGACACAAGATTTTATCCTGGGAAACCCAACCTTGGAAGAAAACATAGAAAATTTTCTTAAGAAGAAATCAATCCAAGTACATCACCATAAATAAGAAGAAACCATAGAACAACTTTTCCCTTGCATGAGGAAGGACCCTCAAACACAGAAAACCACCAAAAGATCTCCAAAAATTACTCCTTGTAATTTTCGCTAGTATGCCACTGGCTAAGGAGAACTTGATGAGAACTTGTACTTTTGCCTTCAATATTTTATTTAATGCTTTTTGGGGTTTCTATAATGGTTTATCTTGTCTTCTTGGGATTTCTTCTTCAATAGAAACATTGTTCATGAGCCTTGTTGGTGTACAATACCCTCACATGCATGTCTAATTAATATACTGATCTAATGTTGAGCAGATCCATCAAGAATCCCCTCATCACAAGTGGTCTCTTGAGCCTACTATTCAACATTAGACTAGACTTGTCAACAAGTCAAACCTTCCCTATAAAAAAAATAGATCACTATGTCCTGGAGTAGGCAATGTGAGAGCATCTCGAGTCTTTTTCACTCCTCCTAAAATCAACATGACTAATAGGAGAAACACTCCCTCTGGGCCATTCACCACTACCCAAATTAGCATGGCCCCGTGAGTGAATGTATCATTCTCCCTTGATCAAATCAACATGACCAATCTGGGAGAATGTCTACCCCTGGGCCATTCACCACTAGCCAAATAAGCATGGCCCTATGAGTGAATGTATCATTCTCCCTTGGTCAAATCATCATGACCAATCTAGGAGAATGTCTATCTAATGTTTCTAATTGGAGAAACATCAACATTGAATGTCTTGTGTAGTGCAATAACTTGTAAATTGATTGTTCACATATTCACCTCCATTATCTATTTTTAACATTTGAAGTTGATGTCCATATTGTTTTTATACGAGGGCCTTGTAGGCCAAAAACTTGTCAAACACTTTGCTCTTAATTTTTAAGAAGTAAACCCAAGTGTGTCTAGAGAATTCATCCATGAAAGTTAAGAAATACTTGCACCCATAGAAAGGAGGAGAAAGTGGGTCACACAAATCATTGTGAACAAGCTGCAAAAGGGTCGAGGCATTCCAAGAGGCATGTTTGAAAAAATTGTCCCGATCATGTTTGTCAAGAACACAACTAGAACTAACACCATCTTTGCAAGAAATGAGAGGAATACCAGTCACCATGTGTTAATTACATAGTTGCTACAATGAGTGATAGTTTATATGACCAAACTGCTCATGCCAAAAAAAATTCAATTCATTGCAAGGAAATGCTTCAGATATTTTAAATCCTTGATTACAACTTGGTGAGGTGAAAACTCTACAGTTTTACCTTCACCTGAATGAGTGATCTGATATACTAATAGAATATTGTAGGAAATACTTGGAACACATAATACATCATTGAAATGACAATTTTCTACCTGAATTTTTCTAGACCCTACAACACTAAGATATCTATCATCACCAACAAATATTTTCTTGGTGTTACATTCATTTAGAGTAGAAAATATGACTTTATCCTTAGCCATGTGATAAGATACTCTAGAATCAATAAGCCACTCATCAAAAGAAGAAGTAGAATTTGCATTGAAGGAGAAACTAGAAGCAAAAAGTACATGTCCATGAGAAGAAGAAGAAGAAGAATTAATAGTGATGTTATGTTTATTCATTGCTACTTATAAGGATTCCATCTTTTTGAAACATTTAGACTCCACATGACCATCTTTCCCACAAAATTTACAATGTCTACCAGTCTTCTTACTTTTGTATTTTGCTCATTTGTCACCATTAGAAGCAGAAGTTGGCGGAGAGGGTTGGGACTCTTGTTTTGTTTATTGTTGTGGTGAGGATGTTTCTTCTTGGGATTCTTGGATTTATCTTTCTATTGGGCCACTATGGATTTGTTGGATGTACCTGTAGTGCTGATCAATCCAAATTGCACAAGATTATCTTGCTCTCGAATAAGAGCACCATAAAAAGAATTAAGAGAGGGATTTTGGTAATCACTCCCTATAGCTTCTCTGGTGGCATAAAATTTATATACAAACATATAATATGCACTACCAAGCTTAGAAACAATAAAATAGATGTGTCGATCTTCCTTCAGATCTATTTTACAATCTATACATAAAAATATAAGTGTTTTGAACTTAGATAAGTAATCTTCAATGCAAGAAAAATCATTTGGACTTAAAGTCATTAAATGGTTTTCCAACTAGTAGGCTCAAATAATATTGTGTTTACCAAACATAGCTTCAAGCTTTTCCCAAGTGTAACGACCATCTCCTTATATCATAAACTAAATCTTTAAGTACAACTATATAGTAGATGGTTTTTTTTTTTTAATAACAAGTTAGGAATTTGCCTAGTCCAACATTTAGATAAGCAAGAATAATAAATAATGATAACAATTGTAGTCATTTTTCTGCAATCATATGGAAATCCTACTAATACAACATAATGTGATCGGTAGGAATATATATAATATTATATTAACATAGATTTGACAACTATCATCCTTAAAAATCAAGGTAATTACTTTTAATTACTTTGCATGACTATTCCAACATATTATAACTTAATTTTGTTTTTAAGGATCCAATTAAAAATTTTATACTACCAAAGGAAGTTTGAGAGGCAAGGAAAAGAGGTATCTTGGAAGATTCACTAGAGAAAATTCTTAAGCATGTAGCTTTAACCTTTTTAAATTTAACTCAAGAGTCTTAAAGCACCCAATCTTTAATTAGTATCCTTAACTAACTTAGTTGAAATTATCCACCATACTTGCAACAAGTAAGAATTAGCCCGTTAATATTAATCCGACATGTTATATCCTTTATCCAAAATAAAAGAAAATCAACTATTCCCACAAAATAAGTTAAACATTAGTATGTATAACAATTATGTACTAAACTATTAACAATTATTTTAATTGTTCTATATACATATTTGCTTAATCCATCCTTATTAAAAACCTAGTAAAACTAATTAAATGTTCATTATTCAACGACCCACTAGTCAATCAAGAAAACGTTGGTTCTAGTGTACAAGTCCAAGGCTTAATACCCTCTAAGGTATCTATACATCTTAGCAATACTTTTTTTTCCCATGAAAAATTAGCTCAATTTTATAAAGTGTATAAAATCATTTACATCACGGTGACAGACATACAGTCCAATACGAAATGAAAAAACATTCAGATCTGGAATGATCCCAATGTGATCGGTCCGGCAGCAAGGAGAGAACATTCAATAGTCCACGTCTACAGGAACAGCATCAAGGTCGTTGACCGTCCCATGGAGTGAGCACGATCCAATCAGGGACGCCTATCATCCACCTCCAGCCAACGATGGGCGGATGCTCAGAATGATGTGGCAGAGTTCAACTCCATATCACAATGAAGATAGGTGACGGAGGGATACACCATCTGATAGTCGACAATCCGCGTCGACATACACAGCAGATAGATGACCGGAGTCGCCTCCACCCACCTCCTGGCAGCAACGGGCAGATACACAGAGAGAGTAACAATGAACAGCTCCGCATCACAATGAAGGAAGGAGACGGTGGGAAATACCACCCACCAGACCACCGAGACAGCAACTGTTCATACGGCCGATACAAAAACACTGAACCCAGGATTGTAACCAGAACACAGCTAGACCGAGACCCATAGGCGAGTTCGAGCAGAGAACCTGGTTAAGATTCAAATAGGTTAAGTGTGGTGGTAGGGCTCTCCAGGCCACTGTTGCAGTGTAATAAGTAGAGTCTGCCCACCTCATGATTGAGATCTCTTTTGGATAGAGCATCCGCCTCCGAATTAAAAGATCTGGGGAGATGTCGGAAGGTGATGTCGGAGAAGGAGCTAGCCAACAGTTGTGTTTGGAGTTTCCAGCCTTCCACATGGCTCGAATGGAGATCACAATTGCGATTGATCCAGTCAATGATGACTTTGGAGTCGCCAATGACCTGGAAATGATCAAGAGACCAATAGGAGGCGAGAAGGAGAGTCACCCAAAGACCAAGCAGTTCGGCCTTTGTATTGGAGCCCCTGCCACAGCAAAGATACCACTTGGTTGTCCGCTCAGGATGCATCTTGAAGATGCCTCCCGCACCACTGCAGAGGCCTGTGGATTTGGCCGCTCCGTCAAAAAATGCCACTATGTGGCCAGCAGGCAAGGTGAGATCAACCGATTTGTGAAGAATCGGCTTGATAGAGGATTGCTGCCAGTTGAAGGAAGAAAGTGTTCTATAGCAAACTGCCCGATAGGAAGGAGAGATGTCCTCAAATAAAGTCTTATTCCGTTCAATCCATAAGTGCCAGCTAACATAAACTGCCAGAGAAGGGGGCGCTGCCAAGTCAAAAGTCCAGGTGGCGAAACACTCCGGGAAGGAGGCACCAGTCCAATGGAAAGGAAGAGAAAGCTGATGTAAGATGTGCAGCCAAACTGTCTGGGAAAATTTGCAGTGTAAAAACAGATGGTGGATATCCTCCATGCCTTCTCTGCACAAAACACATTGCCCAGGACCATATCTGCCTTTCCTTTGTAGATTCTCCCAGGTGAGGAGTTTATCGCTGGCCCCAAGCCAAAGAAATAATTTGTATTTTATAGGGATCTGCCAGGACCAAATCCGAGTGAGCCAAGTTGGCTGGACAACGGTCGCCCTGTCTGTAAGGAGAGCAGTATACACATTTTTAGCTGTGACGGATCCAGAGCCATCGCCCCCTACCCAGGTGAGGGTGTCACGACCACCTGTGAGGGAAAGACCCAAACATTTAAGAGCAATCGTGTAGGAGTCAAACTCCAATGCCAGGGGTCCATCTAGTTCCAAGTCGCTGCTATGGAGCCATCGATCTGGTAGGGGAGAGGCAACAGTTTCAATTTTTAATTGAGCAAGATAAAGAATATCGAGAGACAACAGTTTGGACCTAAGCTGCAAAGATAGTAACGAAGATTCATCAAGGCCAATGAGCTTGTCCCTGCCTAGTTTAATTTCAATGCCCGAACCCGGACACCAACGGAGCCAGTGCAGAATGACCTGTGAAGAGGAGACCAATCCCTTCCAAAATGGAGAGGCCCAGCTTTGAGATAGATGTGCTTGACGAATCCAAAGGGAGAGAGGTTTGGTACCAAGATATTTAGCCATGATGACCCGATGCCAGAAGGTTTTAGAGGTTAACGCTCGCCAGAAGGAGCAAGCGAGTAGCGCCAAGTTGAAAGTAGAGAGATTTTTTAATCCCCAGCCGCCTTCCCGCTTAGGCTGAGAGAGAGTTTTCCACTTGCAAAGGTGATAATGACGGTTCCCTGTAAAGTCGTTCCAGAGAAATTTGAAAGAAAGTTTGCGGAGCTGTGAAATAATTTTAGCAGGGATTTTTTCCAAGAGCATCCAGTATACAGCCAAACTTTGTAGAACTGAGTTAACCAGGATGAGACGTCCCCCGAGAGACAACCATTTGTAGTACTAGAGACCTATATTCCTTTCAAAAGTGGACACCAGCCATGTCCAGTCAGTAGCCGTTGAAGCTCCCAATTTGAGGTTGTAACCCAAGTATCTGAAGCCCAAGGAAAGATCCAAATAGAAGCAAGGGAAGGATCCTTGTAGGGTAGATAATTCCATCTCTGAAAGTCCCCAAAAATGGATAGTGGTCTTATTATGATTGATAGACAGCCCGGAAGCAATGCAGAAGTGTTGTAAAATGCCTAAAAGTGTTGTCCAATCCGTTGCATCAGCTTTGGAAAACAAAAGAATGTCATCCACAAACATTAGGTGGATGATCTTGAGGTTGTTTGTGATCTTGATACCAGTGATGCGGCGCTCGGCTACATGTTTAGATAAGAGGAGGCTCAGCCCTTCCAAAACAATGATAAAAAGGTAAGGAGATAGGGGGCATCCCTGCCGGAGCCCCCTTTCACACTTGAAGAAGCGGGAGGCTTCCCCATTGACCAGAACGGAGAGATTGGCGCTAGTGACACAAGTCATTATCCTGTTTGTAAAATGAATGTCAAAACCAATCGAGTGGAGGATGAGTCTAAGGAGGTCCCAGTTGATACTGTCAAATGCCTTTTTGAGGTCGATTTTCATGACCAAAGCTTTTTGTTTTTTCTGAGAAATGCTGTGTAAGCACTCATGTGCCACCCCAATGGCATCATGAATCCTTCGACCCTTGAGAAAGCCGTGTTGTACAGGCGAGAGATGTTTTTCCAGGACAGGTTTCAAGCATGTTTTTTCAAGCATGTTATCCTTACTAGCATGTTTTTTCTTCGCATATTGTCCTTAGCACGTTTTTTCTTCACATATTGTCCTTAATAGCACATATTTAAGTGCCATGTCCTTTTTATCTTTTTAAAAACTCTTGTCCTTATTTTAATTTTTTTAAAGACTTATGTCCTTCATGTATTGTTCTTACTTATATGTTTTTGTCTTCACGTATTGTCCTTAGTAGCACATATTTCAATGCCATGTTCTTTTAAAAAAAAATTATATTTTTGTTTAATACCGTATGGTTTGTGATACATACTAGCCATTAAATACCATATGGTTTGTAATATATAGTTTATGTACTTTATTGAAATAGTTTGATATATATGGTTTATAAACACATATTTGATATATTACAAACCATATTCCATTTTCTTGTATCTCAAACTACTTCAATAAAGTTTTGTATCTCAAACTATTTCAATAAAGTTTGTAATATATTAAATATTATGTGTAATAAATCAAATGCTACATGTTAAAATTATGAATGAGGTAGTTTAAATAATAATATATTATAAGGGGCGATAGATGTGGGGGGAGTCAT